>ML093245.1:16746-29934 GCA_003697995.1 Taxidea taxus jeffersonii | reverse complement strand
GCAAGGCTTGAGGCCCAAAGGTTTTGGCCAGGTTTGGGGAACGGTGGATATTTTATAGAAGGGAGGGTGTGGGGAACATGGGAGCCAAGGAGGGTATGTCAGGGATAGAAGCAGAGCACAGTGCACCCGAGGACTCAGAAATTGTTCTTCCCAGCCCCTGCTCAGCACTGCCACATTTTTCTTCCTCCAGGAGAAGGTCATCCCATCAGTCATCATAGAGCCTGCCTCCAACAACGAAGGATAGGGAGACCAGGAAGTCCCTGCAGGTGCAGAATCCATGGAAACACATGGTGCCCCAGCTCTTCCCCACCCCACCAGTGAGCCCCCAGAGCTGGCCTCAGAGCCCAGAGCCGGTGAGGACTCCCAGCCACTGCCCTCAACTCCATCGACAAGTGAGGCGTCTCAAGATGTGCCTCCTGGCTTCCTCTACAAGGTTTTGTCATTTTGTCTTATTTTAATTGGGTGGCCATTCATCCTTCCTTTTCTTTAGGCCCCTTTGCAGGAACCTTTGGTTTTCGGATGTTTACATTTGCATTTTTTACAATAGGTTTTCTTTCTCTGCACTGCTTTCCCCACATCACAGTGTAAAATGGCAGGATTTCTGGGCTGCTGGACAAGAAAAACACAGTAATGACTTTCCATCTCTTTCAGCAATCCATAGTTAAAGAATGTTCACAACAGGACAAATGGTATGCCCCTTGGTAGTAAGTGGATGAATTCTCTGTACCCCCTCCATCCGCCAAGTGCCCTCCCTTGCTCCTCTCCCAGCTCTGTCAGTCCCTCCAGCCCTGGGCTCCGACCAGGGCTTTGAAATCCTCTGTGTATGCATCCACTGGGGGCTGGATTATACACCAGCCAGCCCGGGCGCACCCCGGCTTTTCTCCTTATCTGCAGTATGGCCTGAGGAATATCACTTCTCTCTCTGCACTCCAGTTTCTCAGTAGGAAAGAGAATTGTGGAATAAGCTAGTCATTTCCAGCTCTGACATTTTATGATTCTATATAAAAAATACACATTTTAATAGCCAATCATGTGATCTCTGGGGATAGAAGGCTGAGGGGAAGGACATGAGAGAAATAAACTGTTCATAACTCAAGCGGGGTGAGTATGTGGGTCATTATGGTACTCCTTCTGCTTTTGTTTCTCAAAAATTTTTATGATTAAAATTTAAGGAAATCTTTCAACAAGGGGGGAAAGGGTAGGGGAGAGGACAGGGATTTTTTAAGGGTATACACTTGCAATGAGTAGTAGATAAGCCCTAGAGATCTAATGTACAACATGGTGAATATAGACAATAATATTGTATCATAATCATCAAATTTGATCAGAGACTAGATCTTAATTATTCCAGCCACTAGAAAGAAATGATAAATACATACCGTAATAGAGGTGCTCAGTATTGCTACAATGGCATCCTATTACAGTACACAAATGTATCAAATTAGCATGCTTACACCTTAAATCTGCACAGTACTGTATGTCAAATATATTTCTATTTTAAATTTTAATTTATTTATAAAATAAATATAAATAAAATGAAATTTATGTATTTATTAACAAAATTATTAATTAATTGATTGATTGATTAAATCTCTACACCCAACTTGGGGCTCAGACTCACAACCCCAAATCAGGAGTTGCATGCCTTTCCAACTGAGCCAGCCGGGAACCCCAAATATATTTCAATTAAAAAAAAGAAAAATGAGGGACACCTGGGTGGCTCAGTGGGTTAAAGCCTCTGCCTCAGCTCAGGTCATGATCCCAGGGTCCTGGGATCGAGCCCCACATCGGGCTCTTTGCTCAGCATGGAGCCTGCTTCTCTCTCTCTCTCTCTCTCTCTGCCTGCCTCTCTGCCTACATGTTATCTCTGTCTGAGAAATAAATAAATAAAATATTTTTAAGAAAAGAAACAGATGGGTATGATTTAAAGGTTAAGATAGGAAGTTTTTAAAGAAATTGATCACAGGATTTTATTAAGTAGTAATTCCCATATAATGTGGAAAGTGATGACTTTTCCCATTATTTTAAAAAATGTTATATGTACTGTTTTATTTATTTTTATTTTATTTTATTTTATTTGTTGGGGGAGTCAGGAGTGTGGCAGAGAGAGTGGGAGAGAGGATCTTAAGCAGACTTCATGCTCAGAATGGAGCCCAACCTGGAACTTGATCTCATGACCGCTGAGATCATAACCTGAGAGCCCAAACCAAGAGTCTGACACTTAACCAACTGTGCTACCAGGTGCCCCTGATTTTTCCAATTATTAAGTACTTGATAGAAGTGAGGTTAGAGGAAATTTCTGCTAGACACTTTTGGTTCAAGTTTAAAAATGAACAATAATAAAACATCAATGATAATAAAATATAAATATCTAACAAAAATATGACAAAATTTAATTAACACATGATGTTTCAACTCTTGCAGAAGGCATTGCATTACTAAATGTACATCGAAATTGTCTCAATATCAGTCTTCAAGAATTGGATGTTTTAAGTAAACAAGACCTCCTTTCTATGTTTAGAGGTCTCCCTTGGGGTATGCTGAGATCATTGTCTTCTTCATCCAGCTTGGAGAGCCTTCTACAAGTCCCTGCTGACAATCTGGCTGGGAGACTTCAATGTTACATTTCCTTTTGCTTTTAAAATAGTAAATTCTTTTAAAATCTTTTGCAGGTGGAAACTGCATGATTTTGAAGCAGCTAATTCTGATGAACTTACCTTACAAAGGGGTGATGTGGTGTTGGTGGTCCCCTAAGACTCAGAAGCTAACCAGGTAAAGAGAGATTGAAGGGTTCTACAGGCTATGTTGTTGTTTTTGTTGTTTTCCCTGAGGGTCACTGAGACACAGTGAATAACTGAAGACATTTCTATTTTCTGAGATGTTGTATGGCAGTTCCGAAAAGGGCTTAAGGCTTATGAGCACATGACATGGCTAACTGTAGCTCTTTAGAACACCTCTTTTAGGATATTGTTATGTATTTTTCTTGAAGATTTTATTTAGGAGGGGCAAGAATAGATGGCAGAGAAGTAGGAGACCCTGTTTCAACCAGTCCCCTAAAGTGAGCTAAATATCTACCAGACACTCTGAACACCCATAAAATCAGCTTGAGATGTGGGATTATACACTGCTGGATCTCTACAGAGGAAGAAGACATCAGTGATGATGTAGGAATGCTTGGACTGATATCAAAGGATAAACAGAAGAGGGAGGGAGCCACCAGAAGTGACCCACTGGAAAGTAATATCCCAACACGAAAGGGCTCTGTGGTTGGGGACTAGCATTAACTCGGGAGTCTGGTTAAAAGCACTCAAAAAGAGCAAAAGACCTTAAGGGGCAACTGGTGGAATTAGGCGGTCATGGGCATGGGCCTAAGCCCACGTACCCAGGTCAGCCACTGCTGGTGACCACCAATGCCAGATAGAGTGCAGCGGAGCCTCCAGTCTTTTGGCTTTTGGCTGCTTGCACCACCACTCGGCTGGGTGCACTCCTGCGTACGCCTGAGATAACCTGGTGTGGGTGCCAGCCAGCGGTCTCTGGGACCAAAGCCTTCCATGACCAGCCAAGGGTCTGGACAGTCCCAGTCCATGCCTGAAAAAATCCAGCATGATCTCTGGTTGAGATCCCTCTGCAGCAGCCTTCTCAAACTGCATAACCACGTGTCTGAGCCCACCTGGCAGTGGGCCTGGACTCCAGACAGCAGTCCCAGCAAAGGCAGTCACTGGCAGTGGGCTCCCCAGACCAATATAGCTTGCAGTATTAGTGGCTCAGGGATGCAGAGACAAGCCAGGGCCTTGGGTGACCGCTGGGATGGTGGTGGCTAGGGGTGTGCACTGCCTGTGGGAGGTTGTGCTGTTCAGTAGAGTTTGCATAGGGGGAATCTGTGTGTTCTGGACCACCCAGAGGGGAGCAGACTGAGGCTTCTCTCTGAGGCAGAGGTCTGGGTGCAGACATAGTCTTTCTTTGCTCTGACCCCCTGAAAGGCCACAAAAACCTCCAGAGAATGAAAGCCTGAAAAAATGGTTTCCACAGGGTCCAGCCCCTTGATAACCTGCAGGGTGATTCAACCCAAGTAAGACTGACAGGAGAACATTGCAGCAGGCCCCTCCCCCAGAACGCATGCTAAAGAAACTAGAGGAAAACCACCACAGGGTCCCCATAAAACTGTAAACCCCAAACATCAGGGGAAAACAATATATTAAGCTCCTGGTATTGCCCTAAAACCTGTATATTTCATCGATAATTTTTTTAATTCATTCTCATGATTCTTGTTCTTTTAATTTTTTTAACCTACTTACCATTACAACTAGAGGTTTAATACAACATAATCCATATTAACTTTTTAACTTGAACTTTTTTCATACATATACCTATGTTTTTATTCTTTTTCTTTTCCTTTTGTTAATATACATGTAGATATAAGCTTCAAGGTAATCCTTTTTCCCTAGTCAATACTATCCCATATATAAATCAGTTTTAATTTCCCTGTATCTCTGAAAATTTGAGTCCTTTAACAATGATATCAAGATACACCCATGAAGAACTGACACAACCTTCCTTGCCCACATTGAGGATATCTAACCATCTTCCCATCTTATTATTCTGTATTTTTTTTTTTTTGTTTTGGTATTATATAAATCTTATTCTTGGGGTTCATTTTGACTGGGTTCTTCTTTTTCTCTTGTCACTTTTGTTGGTCTTTTCATTTGTTTGTTTTTGTTTATATACCTTATAAATCTTACTTCAGGGCTCATTTTGGCTGGGTCTCTCTTTTTTTTTCCTCTTCCTCTCTCTCTTTCTTCTTTTTTCTTTCTTTTTGGTGGTGACTTCTGATTGCTCTGGAATTTTCCAGGGTGCACCCTGTCTGGATCATGGTTGATATATTCAGCTAGCATCCCTTCAAACACCTTTCATCAAAATGACTAGGAAGGGGAACACCCAACAGAGGAAAAATTCAAATACTGTGCCCTCTGTCACAGAACTATTGGTTATGGACATAAACATTATGTCAGAAAGGGAATTCAGGGTAACAGTTATCCTGGCAATGGATAAGTTGGAGAAAACCATTAGTGACAACATAGAATCTCTAAGGGAAGAAGTGCGAGCTGACCTGGCAGAAGTTAAAAATACTATCAGTGAGATTCAAATACTCTAACAGCTAGAGTAACCCAGGTAGAAGATAGAATTAGTGATCTAGAAGACAAACTGATAGAAAAGAAGGATCAGGGGGAGGCCTGGAACAAACAGCTTAGAAGCCATGAAAACAGAATTAGGGAAATAAATGATGCCATGAAACGTTCCAACATCAGAATTATTGGGATCCCTGATGGGGTGGAGAAAGAAGACTAGAAGATATTGTTGAACAAATTCTGGATGAAAATGTTCTCAATTTGGGGAATGGAATCAGTGTTCATATCCTGGAGGCATACAGGACACTCACCAAGATCAACGAATCTAGAAAGACCTCCAGACACTTGATTGTGAAATTCATGAATCATTATTTTAGACAAGAGACTCTAAGGGCAGCTAGGAGGAAGTGATTCCTTACATACAGATGATGGTCCATCAGAATAACATGGTCCATCAGAATAACATTAGACCTGTCTATAGAAACCGGGCAAGCCAGAAAGGGCTGGCAGGGAACTAAATAAGAAGAACATGCAGTTAAGAATACTTTATCCAGCAGGGTTGACATTCAAAATGGATGGAGAGATAAAGAGCTTCCAAGACCGGCAAGGTTTAAAAGAGTATATAACCACCAAGCCAGCACTACAGGAAATATTAAGAGGTGGGGGGTTCTATGAAAGAAGAAATGACCCAAGAATGACATAGAACAGAAATTTACAGAAACAATCTGTAGGAACAAGGACTTCACCGGCAACATGATGTCAGTAAAAACATATCATTCAAAAGTCACTCTCAATATGAAGGCCTAAATGCTCCCATAAAATGGCACAAGGTTGCAGATTGGATAAAATGACAAAACCTGTCCATACACTGTCTACAAGAGACACATTTGGAACTTAAAGATATACCCAGAGTGAATGTGAATGGATGGAGAAGCATCTTTCATGTCAACGAGCCTCTAAAGAAAGCTGGGGTAGCAATTCTCATATCAGATAAAGTATAGTTTAAGCTGAAGACTATAGTCAGAGATACAGAAGGCTACTACATCATTCTTAAAAGGTCTATCCACCAAGAAGATGTAACAGTTGTAAATATATATGCCCCCAACATGGGAGCAGTCAACGACATAAGCCAACTATTAATCAAAATAGTCATATTGATATGAATACATTAATTGTAGGGGATCTTAACAGATCACTCTCAGTAATAGATCATCCAAAGAAAATCAATAAAGAAACAAGAGCTTTGAATGACTTTGGACCAGATGGACTTCATAGATATATACAGAATATTCCACCCTAAAACAAAAGTGAAAATGAACTTTTGGAACTTCATCAAGATCAAACGCTTCTGCACAGCAAAGGAAACAGTCAACAAGACAAAGAGGCAACCCACGGAATGGGAGAAGATATCTACAAATGACACTACAGGCAAAGGGCTGATAGCCAAGATCTATAAAGAACTCCTCAAACTCAATACTCAAAAAGCAGATAATCACGTCAAAAAATGGGCAGGAGATGTAAACAGACACTTCTCCAAAGAAGAGGTGAACAGACACTTCTCCAAAGAAGACATACAAATGACTAATAGACACATAAAAAAATGTTCGTCGTCATTAGCCATCAGGGAGATTCAAATCAAAACCACATTGAATACCACCTTACAACTGTTAGAAGAGCCAAAAATAACAAGACAAGAAACAACGCGTGTTGGAGAGGATGGGGAGAAGGGGGAACCCTCTTACACTGTTGGTGGAAATGCAAGTTGGTGCAGTCACTTTGGAAATCAGTGTGGAGATTCCTTAAGAAATTAAAAATAGAGCTACCTTATGACCTTACAATTGCACTACTAGGAGGTGCACAGATGTAATGAAGAGAAGGGCCATATGTACCGTAATGTTCATAGCAGCAATGGCCACAGTCACCAACCTGTGGAAAGAGCCAAGATGCCCTTCAACAGATGAATGGATATAGAAGATATGGTCCATATATACAATGGAATATTATGCTTCCATCAGAAAGGATGACTACACAACTTTTGTATCAACATGGACGGGACTGGAGGAGATTATGCTGAGTGAAATAAGTCAAGCAGAGAGTCAATTATCATATGATTTCACTTACTTGGGGAACATAAGGAATAACACTGAGGACATTAGGAGAAGGAAAGGAGAGGTGAGTTGGAGGAAATCGGAGGGGGAGACGAACCATGAGAGACTTTTGTTTCCCTTGCCTTTGGAGACCTGTCTTGAAAGAAGTTGCTGTGGCCAATGTCAAAGAGGTACTGCCTATGTTCTCCTCTCTGATTGTGATTGATTCCTGCTTCACATTGAGGTCTTTTATCCATTTTGAGTTTACCTGTCTGTATGGTATAAGAGAATGGTCAAGTTTCATTCTTGTATACATAGCTGTCCAATTTTCCCAACACCATTTATTGAAGAGACTGTCTTTTTTCCACTGGATATTTTTTCCTGCTTTGTCAAAGATTATTTGACCATAGAGTTGTGGGTTCATATCTGGGCTCTCTTGTCTGTTTCACTGGTCTATGTGTCTGTTTGTGTATTTTTGTAGGAGGAAGAATTCTAAATTGACTTTATTTCTTTCGCCTCTTTGAAGATGTTGTCCCGGGGCCCCTGGGTGGCCCAGTTGGTTAAGCGATTGCCTTCTGTTCAGGTCATGATCCCAGGGTCCTGGGATTGAGTCTCACATCATGATCCCTGCTCTGTGGAGAGCCTGCTTCTCCTTCTCCCTCTGCCTGCCCCTCTGCCTACTTGTGCTCTCTGTCTTTCTATCAAATAAATAAATACAATATTTTTAAAAATTAAAAAAATAAAGATGTTGTCCCATTGTTTTCTGTTTTCTGCTGTTTCTGACTAGAGATCAGCTGCCATTTTTTCACCATTGTTTCTGGTAAATGTGCTTTTTTCCCTAACCACTTTTAAGAATTTCTCTGTATCTTTGGTCTTCATTGGTTCAATATAATATGCTTAGGTTTTGTATTTTTTGTAGTTTTCTTGCTTGGGGTTCACTGAGCTGCTTAGATTTGTAACCTGATGTTTTTCATTATATTTGGAAGATTTTCAGCTAATTTTTCTCAAATTTTTTTGGTGCCTCATTCTCTTTTTCCTCTTTTGTGATTCCCTAATTATTCATCTGGTGGACTTCTCAATGTGTAAGACTGTCCTTTTTATGCACTATTTCTTTCTGGTACTATGGTTGGATCATTTGTATTGGTTTGTCTTCAAGTATAGTGACCTTTTCTTCTGCTAATTAAAATTGGTTGTGAAGATTATCCAGTGAGGTTTTCATTTTAGATGGTATACATACAGAGTTCTCTCTTTTTTTTTTTAAGGATTTTATTTATTTATTTGACAGATAGATCACAAGTAGGCAGAGAGGCAGGCAGAGAGAGAGAGGAGGAAGCAGGCTCCCTGCTAAGCAGAGAGCCCGATGTGGGGCTCAATCCCAGGACCCTAGGAACTAGGAACCTAGGATCATGAACTGAGCTGAAAGCAGAGGCTTTAACCCATTGAGCCACCCAGGTGCCCTTACATACAAAGTTCTATAATGTTCATGTAGTTTTTTGTTTGTTTGTTTAGTTGACATTTCTTTCCCAAAATTTCCTATCTATTCTTTCATTATTGCCAGTTCCAGTGTTAGGTACTTGTAAATATTTGTAGTAGCTGCATTACTTTTCTACTGCTAACCAAAAAACTAGCCCATCTCAGCACACATTTGCATCAGTTGCCTTTTATCTGTGGGGTGTATGTTCCTTTTTTTTCTCATATCCAGTAATTTTTTATTGATATTGGGCACATTGCAGAGTCTGGACTCTATTTTTTGTGGCTGAAGCTAGTTTCTTTCCCCCCTAGCAGACATGGAAGTTACTAGATAATTAGCTTGAATTCATGGAAGCTTTGTTTTATACTTTGTTAGGGTGATTCTGTTTCAATTTTGCCTTTACTTTTAGGGTGACTTCTTACTCCTGAGACACCTTTTATTTCCAAGGATGGCCCTTCTGGGATTTCAGTAGAAATCCTGAAGGTTTGACCAAACCTCCTAACTTGGTGGGATTCAAACTTCAAACTCTGCCTCCCCTCCATTGGCAGGGCTTAAATTTCCTCTCAGCTGTTCTGCCTTCCTCCTGTTGCTTCCCCCAGACTCCTTGGAGGCCACCCTGTATATTCACAAATTTGGGGGGCAGCTCAGGATTTTAGGGAAGTTTCTCTGCATATTTGGTACCTGCCACTACAGATCCCTTCTTTTAAAATATCCCCCATAAAAATACAGCTGCTTGTGTGTCTGGGTGGCATAGCCTCTTAAGTTTCCAACTCTTGGTTTCAGTTCAGGTCATGCTCTCATGATTAAGAGCTTGAGCCCCATGTTGGGCTCTGTGCTGGGTGTGGAGTCAGCATTTAATACTCTCTCCCTCCCTCCCTCTGCCCCTCCCCTTGCTCATGCCCTCACTCTCTCTCTAAAATAAGTAAAAAAAAAATGTTAAAAAAATACAGCTGCTCTGGAAGCCCTCCACTCTTCCTTTTAATGACCTGCATCAAACAGACTTGAGAATAATCCTCAGGGGGCAAGCTGTATTAGCACGGATCTCATTCACCACAATTTCTTACTTTCCAGGGTTAAATATTCTCCAGTTTTTGCCTGCCTTTGGTCACTGCCAGTGCCTTCAAGTAGTTGTTATATATGTCAACCCCATTATTTGTAACAATCCCATTATATAACTTGTTACGCTATGTTTTATAAGTCATTTCTATATATACATAGTTGAATATATGCTCACATGGATATATAGAGATATGTAGTTATTCTAGTTATAAGTGTTTCATGCAGAAGCACTTATCTGTTACAAACTATTTGCCATTGCCAGAACTGTAAATCTTTCATCTATCACATAGTTTAAGAAGTTAAAATTTAATTTTTCCTATTTGCCTCAGCTGGAGATTGATACTGGCTAATGTTTTTCACTTTACTATATAAATTGTATTTCAGGATACACATGTTAGAATATCTTGATTATGGGGCACCAGGGTGGCTCAGTGGGTTAAGGCCTCTGCCTTCGGCCCAGGTCATGATCCCAGAGTTCTGGGATCGAGCCCCGCATCGGGCTCTCTGCTCAGCGGGGAGCCTGCTTCCCCCTCTCTCTCTGCCTGCTTCTCTGCCTACTTGTGATCTCTGTCAAATAAATAAATAAAATCTTAAAAAAAAAGAATATCTTGATTATGAGTTTGTGCCACTTCTTAACTTTTTTCTTTATTGAGACAATTTTAAAATGCATGACTCTGCTTGGCTCCATTAGATTTTTCACTCATTGTAAATAAAGTCAACTATAGACACTTGTGGGGGGAAAATATGGCTTTTTACATGCTGCCAGAGATTCAGAAAAAATTGAGTTATCATCCTTTATTTTATATAAAGTATGACTTTGCCCTTCACATATATAACATCATAATTTTAAAGAGAGCACTCTTCCTCCTAGCCAGGATATTATCAGTAATTTTATTGAGTCATCTTTCTTTTTCTCCATTTTTTTTTCTGCATTCAAAAATTGGCCTGTCTAAATGCTTATCTTGCTAGTCTGTATAGCAGCATCAATTTATAGTCTGATTACATCAAAAGGGAATGTATTCAGCTTCTTTGTTTAACTTTGGAGACCTCATTTTATCTGATGTACTTGAACTCTATTGGGAATTGCTTCAGATTAAATCTGGCCATCCCTCATCCTAAGTGGGATCTGTTTCATGGACTGGTTAACATAATCAAGAAAAGTCGTTTCCTGCTAGTTTTTGCATTATACAGTCTGTATGTTTCATGCTGTTCCTTCCACTCCTTCCACTTCCACAGCCTTTTCCAGCCAGGCTCTGCTTATCTGCGAGAGGCCAAGGGCAAATAACAGTCTCCATTCCTCATTTTAACATATTGTCTCTCAAGCTGAATGACCACACATGGTGGCTTCAGTTTTCTTTCTGTGGCTGAATGTCTTCATTCTTATTATGTTACTCCTGTAAGATGGACCAATGTTTTGGAGGAATAATTGATAAAGGATACATAAAGACTATGTGAATGTTTCCAGCAAGAATGTCATGACAACAAACTGCTTTGTAGTTCATATAAACTTGAAAAATGAGAGATTATAACAGCAGCAGCAGAGAGGATAGTGAGAGCAGGTACTCAGATGTAGTGGCTATTATTTGATAAGCCCTGGGCATGCTGGTGTATTTGGGTCACATGATATGAGCTGGGGGCACAGAGTTCTCTCCTATAAGCCAGTGCTTCAGGATGGAATACGAAACCTCCCATGGTCTGGTCCACACTGTATTCTGACCTATGTCCTCATGTCACTTTTTACTATGGCCCACAGGATAGGGAGCCTTCCTGTGCATTACATGCTTTCATGTGGTGTCTTCTCTTTGCCTGGCTAGCAATCTAATCCTTTTCTCTTTAAGAACTCATGTCATAATCCAGTTAACGTCAATGAGTGCTACTTTAGACAAAAGTATACTTATTTGTGTTAACAGTTAGCTTTCACAGATCCAGAAAATAAATCATTTCAAATGTTTGTTGTTATTTATTTATTTATTTTTACCTAGCAACCTATTTGGGACAACCCTTCCCACTGACCTATATCAGCACACTGTCTTATATATAATCTAACATCTTGGTACAGGATCACTACACTAAATTATTCTGTTAGCTGTTAGCAGTGCAGGTTTTTCCAGTAGTTTCTTGGACTTTGAATGCCCTGTCTTTGTCTTGCAGGATGCAGGTTGGCTGGTGGGAGTGAAGAAATCAGACTGGCTTCAGTACAGAGACCTTGCCACCTACAAAGGCCTCATTCCAGAGAGTTTCACCAGGCACCTGGATTAGGGCCAAGAATATTATAGAAAGAGCCCGGTTTGGGGGTTTTTAAACCTCCATGAAAACCCAAAGAGTTCACTTTTGCTGTTGCACTCTTAATGATGTACAGGCTGGTGCCAGACAAAGCTCAGAAAGATATCAGTGGAACATGTGTCCAAAAAAGAAAAAAAAAGAAAAGTAAATTACAATTACAGAAGAAGTCCACATGGTTTTCCATGTTATCCATAACATGTTTCTTTGTGCTTTGTCCAAGCTATGGAGACTTGTCCTTGATCCCTTCCCACCGTTTCTAAAGTAGCTTTTTCCAGACCGGAACCTTCATTTCTCTGCACCAACTGTATGGTCCTGAGGGGCTGCCCTCAGAAGATGTGGCGAAGTTTCCTGTAGTACAAGATTATCTTCCCCTGCACAGGTGTGAACATGTGCTCTTTCTCCCTTGCAAATTGACTGTGTTTCAAACTCAACTGCTGCACAAAACATTCTTTTCCAACATCTCCCTCTCTCTCTATATATATATCTGGCCACACAGTTCCACATACTAGTTGCCATTACTCATGGATCTATGTGTATGCATGAAGCTACATATACATAGTTGCTACCTTTTGTTCCATCATAGCTCTTTGCCTCCAGAGTGTCATTGATACATGCATTGCTCTTGCTCTGTCTGGCATTAGAGGTGCAGTTTTGCCTCAGGGCAAAACCAGCCATTCCATTGCCAAAACAGTCGACAGTATCTGTGTTTTGTAATGTGGTAGTCAAGATGAAATGACAGATAGCATGTCATGGCTGCCATCCCTTTGGAGAAAGTGGAGCTTTGTTATCTAAGCTTCCAGCTGCTGTGGCTGGAGTTAAGCTAGTTGGGATGAGCAGCTCTGTAGTGTTACCTTTCAAAGATTGGCTGGCTGATGGGGTATCAATGTCCACCCCCAAAGAACACTATTTAAAAAAAAAGCTCTTATATATTTCCAACTCTTTATATTTATGCAACTCATCTTCTCAGATTGTCCTAAAATAAGATAGGTTATGTATGCTGTATCCACAGGTCATATGTAACAGTTATGTTTTCAGTGCTGTGTCATTCCAAATAAACTTTTGGTAACCTCCAGCAATTACCTAATTCCTTCTGCGGAGTCATTTGTTTCAGAAAGTTTGGTTCAGTTGGAGGCACTACTTGAAACGGTATGGATACTATGAA
>ML093245.1:0-11003 GCA_003697995.1 Taxidea taxus jeffersonii | reverse complement strand
TAATGAAATCACAGAACATTCTAATAGTTCATGATAAATAGACTACTACCCACATGTTCCTAGGTAGCACCTCCTCTCACAGCCAGCTGAGATAGAAATGTAAGCACTAGTGTGTATGGGATGACCATGTCACCAGGGCAACAATGCTGGTGACTGTTCTATCAGCACAATTATTGATCTGATCTCTTGGTGTGTACCAGGTACGATCATCAGGAGAAGGCGGGGGAGTAAATGTATATTTGTGAGTTGGACCCATTCTGCCATAGCAAGCACAAACCTGCATTCCACAGGCCCCAAGAGACCCAAGGAGAGGACCAGAGAGAAGAAAAAGAATGATGGACAGAAGAGGCTCATATGAAGAGAGCTCTGAGAGCAGCAGAGAGTGGTCATCATGAGACAGAAATGATACAGATTGAAAGAAATTTAAAGTACCTATTGTGACCATGGAAAGGGAGGCAGAGGGAGAGAGAATGTAAAAGAGTTAAGAGAGGTGTCAATAGATGAAGGAACTAGGGAGCAGAGTTGGGCAGACAGACACTGGGAGACAGAAGTACAGAGACATATGAGAGATACACAGAGAGACATCAGGAGGAGACAAAGGAGAGATAAGAGAAATAAAGCAAGAGAAGGAGACCCAGCTAGAATGGGTGACAGAAAGACACAGAGGGTCAGACAGCAACAGGACAGGAGACAAAGAACACCATGGACACAGCCACCAGTACAGAGGGAAGCGGGGGGGCAGGGGATCAGTAGGGGGGAGGGACACAGAAGGGCAGGGGGAGGAGCACCAGTGTCAGTGAGGGAGCTGGGGAGCGCCTGAGGACATGTGTCTGATCCAGTGTCTTCTTAGCTGTTACATGGGGGCAATTTCCTAATTCTAGAATTCTCTCTGATTCTTCTTGCGCTTAGTGGTGGTAAAAATACCGTAGAGAAGAGCTGTCATGCATAAACTGTGTGTAGTCTAAGATGTAATCTGTATGGAAATGGGCAGGGAAGTGGCTGATTCCTTTATGGTTGTGTTATTTCTGTTTTCAGTCACTTCTCATCTGGTACTTGGAGAAAGAAATGGTATTTGATGCCATAACATAGATGTTAGGAGTGCTCACTTCTGGATTACTATTGCTCTTCTTTTTTTCAGTGGATATATCGAAAAAGAGCAATATTTAGAGACACGAATTCAAATGACACATCACAGAGTTTTTACTAAACATTGAAAATTGTATATTTGTATTTTCCCCTTACACTGATATCTTGCTGCCTAACACTATCAATATTAATTTTAAAACATCAATATACACACATTATAATTACCAGTAACAAATACAGGCCTAGAGCATGAAATTTAACATTTCTCTCTTCCTCTCTCCCCACATGGTCTCTTGGGTCCTTGGTGCTCCATGAATTATGTCTGGTACCAACAGTGCCCTTCTTTCCATGCTGAAGCTTTATGGGTTCTTTACCATTCTGGTAGAGAAGAATTTTCTGGTTACATTTTGTTTTAAGAATTTTTTTTGCAGGTGCCTGGGTGGCTCAGTGGATTAAGCCTCTGCCTTCGGCTCGGGTCATGATCTCAGGGTCCTGGGATCAAGCCCCACATCAGGCTCTCTGCTCCACAGGGAGCCTGCTTCCCCCTACCCCCTGTCTGCCTGTCTGCCTACTTGTGATCTCTCTCTCTGTTCAAAATAAAATAAAATCTTTAAAAAAAGTATTTTCTTTGCACTTTAGTGTGATGACAGTTTTATACTCTCTAAACTTTGAAACCGTGAATCTTCTGGACCAGCAAGGATTTTTGGGACTGCAGGACATTGAGTTTCCTGAGAGAGTCTGTTCTCAGAGCTGTTTCTGGGTGGTCTCCTGTCCCTGCACAGGAGGTCCCTGAGCAAAGGACAGTCACCCTGAGTCCTTGCCTTTCCTTAGGGCCACCTTCTATGATGGCATTCATTATTTGTACTCTTTTTGACAATAGTCAATCTAACAGGTGTGAGTGACATCTCATTGTGGATTTGATTTATATTCCCATGAATTTCAGATAAACAAAAGTAATTTTGTAGATTATGTCCAAATAATGCATTGCACTTTGCACCCTTTTCCATTTATATCTGGCAACTTTATGTGAGGCTGCATTTTTACTACAGGAGTAAAATAAATTCTCTGTCAACTTCATTTGCTATGCATTTGTGTGGATACACACCCTCCCCCACAGACAGACACATCTGTACATCATTGAGGAGAGTCAAAAGTAGACGAACATAAGTGATCTTAAGTTCTTCTAATAAAGCCAGTTCAGTGGCATTATCAGATTTTTTCATCTATTTGAAAAAGTCGTATGTGAGGACAGTCCAAGAAGACTGTCATCATCTGCTGACTGAGAATAGTAATGTGTACTGCACAGAATTGTGTTCTTTTCAGGGGTTAGAAAAATGAGGTTAATGCTTGAAGACAGGCCTTCTGTGGGTGTTCTGCATGTAGTGACTGATTTTGAAATGCCAGGTCCACTCAATGATAAGTGCACAAAGTGGAGAGAAGGGGGCGGGGGTTCTAATTCTGCCTCAGCTGCTCATGGTCCTGTCATATAGAATGAGTCACCTGAATTTTAGAAGCTGTTTTCTCATTTTTAATGAAATGAGACTTCTGGAATAGAGGCTTTTCTTTTCATCATTAACTAAGCTTATGTGATTCTATAGCAAAGTGTGAATGTGCAGGATGTTACCTAGGACTTGGTTTTAAACCTGGGTTTACTATTCTAACAAAAAAGAAATATTTATTTCATTTTGTTTTTATTAACATATAATTTATTATTTGTTTCTGTGATACAGGTCTGTGATTCATCACTTTACACAACTCACAAAACTCACCACAGCACATACCATCCCCAATGTCTACCACCCACCTACCCCATCACTCCCACCCCCCTAGCCTCCAGCAACCCTCAGTTTGTTTCCTGAGATTGAGTCTCTTCTGTTTTGTCTCCCTCTCTGGTGTCATCTTATTTCACATTTTCCTCCCTTACCCCATGATCCTGTCTTGTTTCTCAGATTCCTCATATCAGTGAGATCATATGATAATTGTTTTTCTCCGATTGACTTATTTCATTTAGCATAACACCCTCTAGTTCCATCCACATCATTGCAAATGGCAAGATGTTGTTTTTTGATGGCTGCATAGTATTTCATATATATATATGTATATGCATATGTATATATATATATATATATATATATGAATGTATATATACATGGAATCACATTTTCTTTACTCACCTGCTGATGGACATCTAGGCTGTTTGCATAGTTTGGCTATTGTGGACATTGCTGTTATAAACATTCAGGTGCACCTGTCCCTTTGGATCACTACATTTGTAACTTTAAGGTAAATACCAGTAGTGCAATTGCTGGGTCACAGGGTTGAAAAGTTGTATTTTCAACTTTTTGAGGAACCTCCATTCTGTTTTCCAGCTTGCATTCCCACCAACAATGCCCAGCTAGCACCTTGAGAATTGTCGTTCTGAATTCAAGATCTGACACATTAACAATATCCATATTGATTAGGTCCCTAGCCTTCAGTACAGCCTCTTGTTCTTTTTTTGTGTGTGTGTTGAGTTTTCCCACCTTGTGATTTTATCCAGATAAGAATATATGAACAAGAGAATAAAATACTAAAAGGGTGGAAAACACCCCAGAAAAAAAGTGCAATAACCAAATCAGAAGAGAGCCCCAAATCATGGGGATATATATATATTAGACTGGTGAATAGAACAGAGACACCCTCTTGATTTGGGGTGTATTTTGATCTCGTAGAAGAAACCACCCCCCCAAAATTTTAAAGAGAGAAAAATAAGGGTAAACATGATGAAGCGATGGACTATAACGGTAGAAATGAAAATTTTTAAAAATTCTAAAAAAGGGAGATGATACATTGGTTAAGGGAGATGATACATCTGTTGGGAAAAGAAAGAAAAACAAAGTGGAGGGAATTTGCATGAGCTGGAGACTAAAACAAACCCTCTGCTAGATTTAGGGGATATTTTGATCTATTAGAAAAAGTGTGTCCCAAAATTTGTTAGAAGAAAAAACTCTATATGTATAGAAAAAATAAAGGTAAGTACAAGGAAGGATACAATATGACTATAAAAATGAAAGATCAAAAAGATTTTTTAAGAAAGTTATTGTTAATATAAACTAGTTAAAAAAACATTAAAAGAGGAAAGAGTAAAAGTTAAAAAAATTAGAATAAGAAAAAATTAGATTAAAAAAATTTAACTTCCCACATAGGTGAGGCAGCGTGAGGAGAGGGCCAGAACCCGAACTCTGGACAAGAAGGCTGAGGACTCACAAATTCTCCAAAACCCTTCCTCCCTGAGGAGAGAGTGAAGCTGAATATACAAAGCCTGGTTGAGGGAGCAGCAAGCAAGGTGCAAATCACGACACACCTAGCACCTCAGAGAAAGCTCAGCTTTTGCTTGGGCCTCAGAGCCAGGTCTGTGTGCTGCTCCTGGTTGCCACAGCCTAACGCTCCACCCACTCCCTGAGAAATAACCCCAGAGCGAAAACACCGCCCCCCCCCAACCTTGCGTGGACTTTCTCCTCTGCCTAGACAAAGCCTGGCCGCACCTGGGGTAACACCCTGAAGGAAAGGGCCACCCCTGTCCCCTCGGTCCCCAGGAGCAGGTCGGGGGAGAGGGCAGCCCGCCGCCATAGACGGGCCAAGAAGGGGTTTCTATTACTCTCTGGAAAGTGCAGGGATGCAAGAGCGCCTGTCCTCTGAGGAACAGCAGGCCACTGGCAGGACAAGTGTCACACATTCCCTCTGTGGGAAGAGGCCCTGGCTGCTAAGGAGACACAAGGGCATGACTGGGGCAGGGGTGCAGGCTCCAGCCTAGGAAAGGAGCCTGGAGAGAAGGCAGGCCTGTACTGTGCCTCTTGGCTAAGCTGGACAGCTGTGCCCTTTGCCACCTGTCCCTGTGGCAGCCTAGGGGGCCATGCGCCTAACCCTGAACTCACAGAAAAAACTCCTTGGCAACACTGCCAGTTGGCTAGTGTCTTCCTAGGATGGGAGCAGGGACAGGACCCATAGGATTACCCTACCAGGGTCTGGGCTGTGTGGAGTGCTCCTTTCACATCTCATCTTGTTTTGGGAAGAGGCTGGCATGCTCCAGAGAGGACGTTGGAACATGGGAGGCAAAGGCCAGACCCTGGACAGCCCGGGAGAAGTCAACCTGAACAGAATGTGACTCTCAGCGAAACCCACTGCTGCAGGAAGGAGGCTTCGTCTTCCGACTTGGGGGAGGCAGCGTGAGGACAGAGGCTCTATGCAATGAGGTCGAGGAGGCACCAGCTCTCCCAAAACCCTTCTTCCCTTAGGAGAGAGTGAGAGCGAACGCACAAAGCCTGTGTGAGGGAGCAGCAAGCAAGGCGCCTTCCTCATCCCGCAGAGCACCTCTGAGAAAGCTCAGCGTTGGGCAGGCCTCAGATCAGGTCTGTGAGCTGCTGCTGATTGCCTGACCTAGTGCTCCACTTACCTGACCTAGTGCTCCACTTACGTACTCCTGGAGAAACAACCCCAGAGCGAAAATACCCCCTTAATTGCGCGGATGTTCTCCTATGCCGAGGACAGAAGCCTGGCCGCACCTAGGGTAACACCTTGAAGAAAAGGGCCACACCTGCCCCCTCGGTCCCCAGGAGCACGATGGGGGGAGAGGGAAACACTCTGTCAGGGCAGGGCCAGGGCCGAGGAGCGGTTTCTATTACTCTCTGGAAAGTGCAGGGAAGCAGGAGCGCCCGCCCTCTGAGGAACAGCAGGCCGCTGGGAGGACAAGTGTCACCCACTCCATCTGCGATCTGTGGGAAGACAGAGAGGACCTGGCTGCTAAGGTGACATGAGGGCACGACTGGGGCAGGGGCATGGGCTCCACCCTGAGAAAGGAGCCTGGAGGGAAGGCAGGCCTGTCTGTGCCTCTTGGCCCAGGGGGATAGCTGTGCACTTCGCCATCTCTCCATGTGGCAGCCTAAGGGGCCACACGCCCAACCCTGAACTCGCAGAAACAACTCCCTGGTGACTCCACCAATCGGCTAGCATCTTCCTCCAGAAAGTGGGAGGGTGTGCGGTGGCAGGTGTGGCAGGGGACGGGCGCAGGGACAGGCCCCCCAGGCTTACCCTTCCAGGGACTGGTGTGTATAGCGTGCTCCTGTGCCCTCTCATCTTGTCTCTGGAAGAGGCCATCATGCCCCAGAGAGTACGTTGGAATGCAGGAGGAAAAGGCCAGGCCCTGGCCATTCTGAGAGAAGTCACCCAGCGCAGAGTGGGACTCTCGGTGAAGCCCATTGTTGCAGGAAGAAGACTGCATCTTCCGACTACGGGGAGCTGGCTCCAGGCAACGAGGCTGAAGAGGTGCCAACTCTCCTAAAACCCTTCCTCCCTGAGAAGAGAGTGAAGGCGAACGCACAAAGCCTGTGTGAGTGAGCAGCAAGCAAGGCGCGTTATGCACCTCGCAGAGCACCTCTGAGAAAGCTCAGCATTCCCCTGGGGCCTCGGAGCCAGGCCTGTGCGCTGTGGCCTGTTGTCTGAGCCTAGTGCTCCACACGCTCCTGGAGATACAAACCTGAGTGAAAACACCCCCCTCCTAGAGAGGACGTTTTCCTCTGCCGTGGACAGAAGTCTGGCCATGCCTGGGGTAACATCCTGAAGAAAAGGGCCACCCCTTTCCCAACAGTCCCCAGGAGCAGGTCGGGGGAGAGGGCAGCGCGCCTCCATGGCAGGGCCGAGGATCTGTTTCTATTACTGTCTGGAAAGTGCAGGGAAGCAGGAGCGCCAGCCCTCTGAGGGACAGCAGGCCGCTGGCAGGACAAGTGTCACCCACTCCATCTGTGGGAAGACAGAGAGGCCCTGCCTGCTAAAGAGATAGGCGAGCATGACTAGGGCAGGTGAGCGGATTCCACCCTGGGAAAGGAGCCTACAGGGAAAGCAGGCCTGTCCTGTGCCTCTTGGCCCAGGGGGACAGCTGCGCCCTTCGCCACCTGTCCCTGTGGCAGCTTATGGGGCCACTCGCCCAAACCTGAACTGGCAGAAAAAACTCACTGATGACAGCGCCAGTCGGCTAGTGTCTTCCTCCATGAAGTGGGAGCATGTGAGGTGGCAGGTGTGGCAGGGGACGGGATAGGGAACAGGCCCCACAGGCTTACTTTCCAGGGACCAGGCTGTGTGGAGTGGTCTTGTCAGGTCTCATCTCCTCTTGGGAAAATGCCAGCATGCTCCAGCAACTACGATGGAATGCCAGAGGAAAAGGCCAAGCCCTGGCCATTCCGGGAGAAGGCACACAGCGCAGAGTTCGACTCTCAGCAAAGCCCCCTGCAGCAGGAAGGAGGCTGCATCTTCAGACTTCCAGGAGGCATCGTGAGGACAGGACCCCAAACCAGACTCCAGGCAATGAGGTCGAGGAGGCACCAACTCTCCCGAAACCATCTTCCCTTAGGAGAGAACGAGGATGAAAGCACAAAACCTGTGTGAGGGAGCAGCAAGCAAGGCACGTTTCTCGCCTTGCAGAGTACCTCTGAGATAGCTCAGTGTTCTGCAGACCTCAGAGATAGGTCTGTGTGCTGCTGCTCGTTGCCTGAGCCTAGTGCTCCATGCGCTCCCGGAGAAATAACGCAGAGCGAAAATACACCGCTCCTTGCTATGATATTCTCCTCTACTATGGACAGAAGCCTGGCCGCGCTGGGGATAACACCCTGAGGAAAAGGGCCACGCCTGTCCCCTTGGTCCCCAGGAGCAGATCCGGGGGGGAGGGCGCCGCCAGGGCAGGGCTGAGGAGCGGTTTCTATTAGTGTCTGGAAACTACAGGGAAGAAGGAGCACATGCCCTCTGAGGAACAGCAGGCCGCTGGCAGGACAAGTGTCACCCACTCCATCTGCGGGAAGACAGAGAAGCCCTGGCTCCTAAAGAGACAGGAGGACACGACTGGGGCAGTGGTGCGGGCTCCAACCTGGGAAAGGAACCCGGAGAAATGACAGGCCTGTCCTGTGCCTCTTGGCCCAGGGGGACAGATGCACCCATTGCCACATGTCCCTGTGGCAGCCTAGGGGGCCAAGCGCCCAACCCTGAACTCGTAGAAACAACTCCCTGTCAACACCACCAGTCAGCTAGCGTCTTCCTCCACAAAGTGGGAGCTTGTGCAGTAGCAGTGTGACAGGGTATGGGAGCAGGGACAGGCCGCACAAGCTTACCCTTCCAGGGACCAGGCTGTGTGGAGTGTTCCTGTTGCCTCTCATCTCCTCTCAGAAGATGCAGGCATGCTCCAGAGAGTACGTTGGAAGGCGGGAGGAAAAGGGAAGGCACTGGACAGCCCAGGAGAAGTCAGCCTTCACAAAGTGTGACTCTCGAAGAAGACAGCTACTGCAGGAAGGAAGCTATGTCTTCTGACTTCCGGGAAGCAGCATGAGGACAGGGCCTGAACCCGGGCTCCAGGCAATGAGGTCAAGGAGTCACCAACTCTCCCGAAACCCTTCTTACCTTAGGAGAGCAAGGGCAAAAGCACAAAGCCTGAATGAGGGAGCAACAAGGAGGCACATTCCTTGCTGCCCAGAGCACCTCTAAGAAATCTCAGCGTTCAGCAGGCCTCAGGCCAGGTCTGTGCACTGCTTCTGGTAGCCTGAGCCTAGTTCTCCACGGGCTCACAGAGAAACAATCCATGAGCGAAAACAAACCCTTCCTTGCATGGACGTTCTCCTCGGCCTAGGACAGAAGCCTGGCTGCGCCAGGGGTAACCTTCTGAAGAAAAGGGCCATGCCTGTCGCCTGGGTTCCAGGAGCAGGTGGGAGAGGGAAGACCGCCACCCAGGCCCAGCCAGGGAGCGCTTTCTATTACTGTAGGGAAAGTGCAGGGAAGCAGGAGCAACCGCCCTCTGCCCTCTGAGGAGCAGCAGGCCACTGGCAGGAAAAGTGTCACCCACTCAATTTGCAGGAAGACAGAGAGTCCCTGGATGCTAAGAAGATTCACTGGCACAACTAGGGCGGGCTTGCAGATTCCACCCTGGGAAAGGAGTCTGGAGGGAAGGCAGGCCTGTCTTGTGCCTCTTGGCCCAGGGGGACCGCTGTGCCCTTCGCCACCTTTTCCTGTGGCAGCCTAGGGCAGGCAAGCGACCAACGCTGAACTGGCAGAAACAACTCCCTGGCGACAACGCCAGTCTGCTAGTGTCTTCCCCCACCAAGTGAGAGCATGTGCAGTGGCAGTTGTGGCAGGAGACGGTAGCGAGGACAAGCCACACAGACTTACACTTCCAGGGACAGAGCTTCCTGGAGTGTGCCTGTCGACTCTCATCTAGTCTCGGGAAGACACAGGCTAGCTCCAGAGAGTACTTTGGAATGCTGGAGGAAAAGGCCAGACCCTGGAGAGCCGGGGAGAAGTCAGCCTGAGCAGAGTGTGGCTCTCACGGAAGACCGCTGCTGCAGGAAGGAGCCTGTGTCTTCTGACCTCGGGGAGGCAGCTTGAGGACAGGGCCTGAACCTGGGCTCCAGGCAATGAGGTCGAGGAGTCAACAACTCTCCCGAAACCATTTGACATTTGGACCTAGAAGAGTAACTTCAAGGCAAGAAAAAGGTTGATCTGGAAGCCTTCGAAGGGATAGGGCAGGGATAGAGCACATTTGCAGAGAAAATGGAACTTACTCTATATGGGTTCAGAATTAAAACTAACGTGATAGAAGTAGATGTCAGTCTAAATTAAAGGAGGATTTTTTAACCCATCTAAGGTGCTTCAGAATAGAACAGGCTCCCTCATTCATTAGTGGATTCCTAGGCACTGGAGCTCTTTGTGGTGAGGCTAAGAAATCACACAGCAGCAACAGTGCAGGGGGGCCTGATCCTCAAATAAAGTCCTGCAAATGAGAAGACTTTACCAGGAATTTCAATTCTTCAAGTGACAGAATTAAAGATGATCATCACCAAGAAAAGTCTTCTAGTGGAGAGAAGACTTTGCTGGGGTCAGGAGAAAAAGGTTCAGGCAAAACGCAATACTTCTGATAGAGAAAACAGAATACACAAAGGCAAGGAAAAGCTAAAGTTTATGGCAAATGGTGAAAGTTTGCCATAAAAAGGTAAAGTTTATGACTCACTGGAGCCATCTGTTTATCTGTTTGGCAGGAGAGAGACAGGGAGCCCAGTCAGCAGGAGTAAGGGATGAAGCATAAAAGACACGGAAGAGGATGTAAAGCTGGGGCTCTGAACCCAGCTTCCCTTGTTGGCAAGAGGAAACCACTGAGAACTTCTGAGGACAGCCACTATCAAAATGGCATTTCAGAATGATCAGGCTGGCATTACTAAAGAAAAAAAAACAAGAGGGGAAATGAGATTATGGTGGCAAGGAGAAGAGACAGAACACTCTGGCAACAATGAGAAAATATAGACCTGAATTAAAGGAGAGGAATTAAGACCAAAAAGAGGAATTTAAATGAAAGACATCATACAGAAGAATGAAAAGGACCTCGTGACTGATTCAGTGTGGAGTGGGGAGTCAAAGACAGATACACTTGAATCAGGGAACCCAGACATGTTAATGGGCCTAGCAATAAGAGCAAACCCCTCAAAACATCTGAAGTCACAAATGGTTCCCAAGTTACTGACCCATCACAGCTTTATGTCATATGCTGAGAGTATATTTTTCACATACAAAAAATATAAAATTTCATAATTATCTCAGAACTTGAACTAGTCACCAAAAGTTTATTGAAGCATGTCTAGAAAAATTAACTCCTGTAAGGACAGAAAAGAGATAGGCCAGGCAAATACTGACCAAAAGAAAGCTGGGATCTCCATATTAATATTAGACAAAATAAACTAAGGTAAAATAACATTATTAATGATAAAGAAAGCCACTATATAATAAACATTTCAACTCTCCAGGGAGATTATAACAATTATAAACTAATAACAATGAATAATATGCCTCAAAATATAAAGTAAATATTGACTCTTGGTCTAAAGGAAAATGACATGATCACCAACTTAGTAGGA
>ML093244.1:52164-84425 GCA_003697995.1 Taxidea taxus jeffersonii | reverse complement strand
GAACCATCACTGAGCTTTTAACCAATTGCTGGATCCTGAGAAAGAGCCTGGTCACATGAAGGAGAGTAGGATAAAATTCCTGTCCTAGGGGAGCTCAAAGTCTGAAATAGCATTGTATCAGAATCATTAATTAATTAGTTCATTCACTCACTCAATCATTCAACATATATTTATTGAAGTTCTACTATGCAGCAGCCACTGCTCTGGGTACCAGAAGCAGGAACAAAACAGACATAGGTCCATGACTTTATTAAGTTTGCTTTCCATTAGTGAAAGAAGGAACCAGGTAATAAATAATAACATAATTGCCTCTATTTTGTCTGTGGGATTTTATTTTATTTTATTTTTTATTTATTGTACTTTTTTAAAAAAAGATTTTATCTATTTATTCGACAGAGAGATCACAAGTAGCCTGAGAGGCATGTGGGGGTGTGGGGAGGGGAAGCAGGCTCCTCGCTGAGCAGAGTGCCCGATGTGGGACTTGATCCCAGGACCCTGAGATCATGACCTGAGCTGAAGGCAGAGCCTTTAACCCACTGAGCCACCCAGGTGCCCCTCTGGGAGATTTTAATGTAGGGAGGTGACTGAGCAATGACATGATGAGGCTAATGTCACTGAAAGAAAATTTTTGTTACTGGCATTTCCTGAGAGGAGGGACCCCACTCTGCCACGCAGGCATATGGGAAAGCAAAAACGCTAGCCATGAGGTGGAAAAGGAGTGTGGGAAAAGCCTAGGCAGGGCCTTTATTGTCTTTGGGGTAGAAAACTCAAAGCAAGACAGGGTTTGGCTACTTCGAATAATTCTAGCAGGTTTGGGGACACAGCGGCTTTTTTGGTTGTCTGGGACCTTGCCCTTAGTTGACCTAGGGCTGAAGAATATTGTTTGGTGCCTGAGTTCAAGGAGATGGCTAGGGTGTGGGCTCTGGACTAATTAGTTTGCAAAAAGAGAGGTATGCCCCTGGGCAAAGACTTTGCTAACTCTAGAATTGTCTGAACAGGGGAGGAACCGTTACTTTCAGGTCAGTGAGACCACAAATAACAGATCATCAAGAAAATAAGAGGCACCTGGGTGGATCAGTTAGTTAAGCCACTTGGTTTGGCTTAGCTCATGATCTGCAGGTCCTGAGATAGAGTCCTGCATCAGGCTCTGCACTCAGCACTGAGTCTGCTTGAGATGTTCTTTCACCCTCTGCTTCTGTCTTTCTCCCCTTCCCCCACGCCCCTCCCCACTGCTGCTCAAGCTCTCTCAAATAAATAAACCTTAAAAAAAAGAATACAGAAAATAAGAAAATATATATACCCTGGTTGTCCCTGTGATGAATGGATGACAAGTAGACAAATACAGAATCTAAGAAAATACAGAACAATGATAAATAAGCAGAATTATCCAGTGTGTTGTAAGATGATAGATGAAGCTACAGGGAAAAAAAAAAAAAAAACACATTAGAGCTGGTCTTGGGGCTTAGGGAGTGCTGGTGGGTGGCATAAAAATAGATTGCATTGTTAAATATTATTGTTGGGTAAGTCTCATTGAGAAGGTGAGATTCAAAAAAGGACTTGAGACAAAACTTGCTTCTAAAAGGAGGTTTTAATATTTTAGGATTTTAGCCAGTTACAGAAATTTAACACATCCACAGCATAACTCATTCATTTATTTATTCAGTTGTTGTTCAGTTAGGTATTAAACAAATTAAGCATTAGTAAATAGATACTGGAGGTACATTGGTGAGCTAAAAAACAAACAAACAAACAAAATATAGACTGCCATCACAAAACTTGTCATCTTATTGGGAGACAGACTGATGTAATTAACACACAAATAAATGTTTAATTACAACTAAAAAATAGCTACACAATTTAAGAGAGCCTGTAATAAATGAATTTGATCTAGCTAGGGAAGGGAGGGAAGGCTTCACTGAGATCTGAAGAATAATTAGGTGTTGACTAGGCAAAGAAGAAAGAGAAGACTTTCAGGGATAGAAAATAGCATGTGTAAAATCCTAGCGAGGGAAGATGTTAGAAAGTGAATGGAAAGAACATGGTGGACCATGGGGCAGATGGCGCTGCAGGGGTGTGTGTGTGTGGAGGGGAAGGGAGTGGGGGGACACTGTATATCACACAGGTCCTTCAGGCCACATGAAGAGGTATGCATTTTCCAGAGAAAAATGGCCAGTGAAGAAAGGACTTTAAGTTGGGGTATCTCTCAAATGAACTGATTTGTCTTTGAGAATGGATATAGGAGAAGTCAGGAGAAGAGCTAAGAAGTTAATGATAGCTTGGAACAGAAGTGGTGGAGACAGGGGAAGAGCACTGGTCTTGGAGATGGATCAGATAGAGCAGTGAGGAAAAATGAGGCATCAGACTGACTTTTGGTTTCTGAGTCATGCTTGTGGTGATGCCATTCATTGAGACAGGGGGGCACTGGAAGAGGATCAGGACTTTCCATGAAGATCACTTAACTAATGTTGGACATAATGGATTGAGATTTCTCTGAGATGTGTTTGAGGAGAATTCAAGTAAACGTATATGGGTCTGATCTTCTGAGGAGCGATGCAGCCCGACAATACCCATTTGGCAGGTATTAGTTTCTATATGTAGGTGCTGATAGGGTTGGGCCAGATTTCCAGGAGGGAGAACAGAGAGTCAGAAGAAAGAACACCTGAGTCCTGGAGGACCTAATACGCCTTCACTTGAGTAGAGGAGAATGAAACTTCAAAACAAAACAAAATAAAACAAAACAAGAAAATGAACAAACAAACAAACAAACAAAAACAACAACAACAACAACAAAAAAAAAACAGGAGCCCTGGGTTCTTCGGACTATAAACTTCAAGGTCAGCCCTGGAGAAATCATGGATACATGAAGAGTATGTGTCCTCTGATTAAACTGATTAGACCTGCTTAGAGCTCCTTTTTCAGATTCAAACTCTAAGCCTATCGCCCTCACCCAGGAAACCCGGCTGAATCCTAGACTTTCTGTCCATTGCTTGAAATATTCTATTGTTTATAAATGAGACCTTATTTAAAGGCCCTGTCCATACTAATGTTATGGAACCTGGACTAGATCCTGATGGAAGAACCAAGCGGCACTGGGAGACGTTGGAAGATAGGAGGTTTATTTAACAGTAGTGGGCTCAGAGGAGAGTGTTATCCAAAGGTCTGAGCCCTGAGCACAAGCAGGGAGGGTAATATATACCCTTCTACTTCTGCATACTTCGTACTTTTGGCACACGTGGGAAACAGGGTAGGGAAGAAGCACTCGGAAGGGCTTTGAGACAGGGACTGGAATTCCCTTGCTGGTTTGGTCGCCATTTTAGAGTACAGTTTTTCCCTTATCACTAAAGCAGGCAGAGATAAAGTCTGTGGGCCCTAGGGCAAACCCTGTTTTCTCACATCTATAGGCCATTTCCAGATCAAGGGAATGAGCAAAGTATAACCACGTGCCCTTTGAACAGGTCTAGCCTCTTATCGTACCAAGACACTGGTTTGTCTCTCTGCTTCCTACTGCTGGGCAGTATAGGTTAGACATTAAAACAGAACACAGACTTTATAGCTAGACAAGACCTGGTTTAAATCCCAATTTAACAAATCAATTTGATTACAATTAATTTGACTGTATGAAGCTTGGATTTCTTCATGAATAATATGAAAGTGATCCTACCCACCTGTTAAGTTTGTTATGAGGATTATAGAAGACAATATAGACTGTAGGGGAGGAAATAGTTTCCTTTCTACCCTTCTAGGTTCTATGGCTGGTGTAAGAACTAAACTGACACTGAGAAACAGAAGAAAAAACATAAATTTAATTAAGTACATACACATGGGAGTTTCACAAAGATATGAGACTTTAAAAGGCAGCCAGATGATGGAGATTTATATACCATCCTGAGCTAGGGAAGGGGTTGGGGGTTTAGGGCTTTTAGGTGAGGGAGGAAGTAATTTGAGGGAGGTTAAGGGGAGGAAATGTATGCTAAACAAAGGTTGCCTTGTTATGCAGATTAAGTCACTCAGGAGAAAAAAGATCCTAATCTCTAGTGGTAGCTCTTCCTGGAACAGGTACTCTTTCTAGGAGAAATTTCCTTTATAGATATATATTTCCCCCACAAATGGGGACATTTATACTTTCTTTTAGGCAGTTTAGGGGGAGATAAGAGTTTTTCCTT
Organism: Taxidea taxus jeffersonii; assembly: GCA_003697995.1. NCBI lineage: Eukaryota > Metazoa > Chordata > Mammalia > Carnivora > Mustelidae > Taxidea > Taxidea taxus. The sequence continues at coordinate 80,262 of ML093244.1, read as the reverse complement.
AGTCTACTGGGTCTTGGTTTCTCTCAACTCAAAATAATCCATATGACAAAGTGACAAATTTGGGGGTAGCACGTTCTGAACCCCTTCAGGGTGAAGTGCTTTAGTACACTACTGGACCATGGTGTGGGTTCCGTAAATGAAACTGTGACTTTATTTATTCTTAATGTGCACTCTGATTTCTCACCCTTTTCATTCAACCTGAGATTTGCCACCAATGTAGAATGGAGCAGATAATGTAAAACAAAAAGTCAATGTTCTCTCAAACTGTAAAAGTTTATGGAAGAGAAAAAAGAAGAAATCCCATGAAAGTCTAAATAGTTATTTGCAGCAGATTATTTAAAGATTTTTAAAAAGATTTTATTTATTTATTTGACACAGAAAGAGAGAGAGAGATCACAAGTAGGCAGAGAGGCAGGCAGAGAGAGAGGGGGAAGTAGGCTCTCTGCCGAGCAGAGAGCCAGACGGGATATGGGACTTGATTGAAGGATCCTGAGATCATGACCAGAGCTGAAGGCAGAAGCTTAACCTTCTGAGCCACCCACGCACCTCTAAAGATTTTTTTTTTTAATTCATTTGAGAGAGGAAGAGACACAGAGGACAAACGGGGAGAGACAGAGGGAGAGGGAGAAGCAGACTCTCTGCTGCACTGGAAGCCCAATGTGGAGCTCAGTCCTAAGACCTGGAGATCTTAGCAGATGCTTAACTATCTGAGCCCCCCAGGCATCCCTGCAGCAGGTTTTTATACCTCATAGTACTATCCACAGGTTTACATATATCTAAACCCAAACCTGCACGTGTCTGCATCCTGCACAAGAATGTCATGGCTACACTACCCATCCATAGTGGCCAGCACTGACATAGACTGCAAAAGATAAACAATAGGAACCTGATTGTAAGATCTCTAAGCCCCAGATCCTTTTGCTATCTTTTTTTATGAGATCCAAGAAGCTTTCTTAGCTCTTCTCATTTTACTTATTTATCATTCTATAGATGACAGTTTTCCCATCTGACTTTCAACAGTGTCAGAATCTATTCAGTCCTGCTTGAATCTATTAATCAATGCTTGGCCAGTGCTGGGATATGACTGAGCTCTGGGACTCTCCTGAGCCTTGTTCAAGCTAGTCCCCAGCTTGTCATTCATTTTTTTCCAGTCAGATTTCAACGTCAAGGATCCATATGCTAAATCATGTTTCTAGGAGGTCTCTGAAAATCCATTCATTAATTCTTTCCCCCAAACTCCCATGATTAGTTATTAGCATAAGTACAATTGCTAAATTACCATTCCCTAATCATTACTGATTTTTGGCAATGTGTTTATAAGGGTAATTGTTATTCTTAACTTTGCTCTGAGTTATGATCAAGGATCAAGGTTACCATTGCACTATTAAAATTAATAGTAACATGGCCCCTGAAACAGTTTGGTCTAGATGTACCAGTCATTTCTTCTTTAATGTAGTCTTCTTGGTAGGAGCTCTAACTAGACAGGGGTGATCTTTTGTAACAGGAGACATGTAGGGTAGTGATTCATTGATTGAAACTTCACTTTAAACCTTCAAACCTCCCTTCTAAACCCAGTAACTGATTTTGAAACAGCTGTTTTACGTCCTTTCTTCACATCTGCTCAATCTTTAGAAAGCAGTCTTTGGGAAGTAACATAATCTTGGAGGGACCCACAAGAGTAATGGAGAAGGAAAACAGTCTTTCTCTAAAATATTTAGGCCCTGGATTTGGTGTTAGAACTCCTCAGCATGTGACCTTGTATAAATCACTTAACCACTCTGAGCCTCATCAATAAACAGGAACAAGAACACCTGTTCTTCCAGCACTCTGAGATTTATGGAAGCTCTTCTTTGCTAAATGTGAATCTTGTAAACTGCAAGGGCTTTATATAACTGTAAGTTGTTATTAGTCAACTTTCCTTTTAATTAATGTAGGAGGAATTTAAATCACACACACACACACACACACACATGCACACACACACCATTGTAATCTCTACATGTTTTTTATTTGGTCCTTTCCTGATTACCTGTGTCACCCTCCCATTAATAATTTCCTTTCATTGTTTCTAGTACAGATACAAATGAACTAATAAAACACAAGGATTTCCTGGCACATACACACATGAGATTCTATCCAGAAGGGCTTCCCAACAAAGCTTAACTACAAAGAAATTTGGAGAAGAAGGTGAAACTGCTCTGAAATATTCTTTGTGTCTAGTCTAGATTTCTTATTAGCCCATTGCCTTATGCTGGTTATTTTAACCCCAGTTTCTGGAGGCGTTAAGTCTAAAATCTTAGAATTTTCCCAATGACATTGCCTCTGAATTAAGAATAAGATGATGCTCAATATTAACAACAATTATTTAATTTTTTATTGTTAGATTCATCTTTCTTCACGTGTTTTATTTATTTTTACGCTTTTTCTTAAAAAATGCCACATATAGGGGCGCCTGGGTGGCTCAGTTGCTAAGCATCTGCCTTCGGCTCAGGTCATGATCCCAGGGTCTTGGGATCAAGCCCTGCACTGGGCTTCCTGCTTGGCGGAAAGCCTGCTTCTCCCTCTCCCACTCCCCTGCTTGTATTCTTTCTCTCACTCGCTATCGCTCTCTGTCAAATAAATAAATAAAATCTTTTTAAAAAGTGCCTCATATTTAGATAAAGCTTAACACATTCCCTCCGGAATAGAGTACTACTGAATTGGAAACTCAAAACAACAGTCTAATTAAGTATGTAATCCAGGAATGGCTATTAGCAATTTTGTTTTGTGAATAAAGAATCTTAGTTTTATCTCCTTTTGCTTTCCTCATACTGGCAGAATGGGGGTTGGAATCCCCTTTGCTAACTTCCAAAGTAATGTTTTCAACTAGTCATAACTTTGGACTAAAATACTTTACCTCTTCTTGTTTCACTTTCCTAATTTATGAAAATAGGGGGTAGATTTGATGATCTAGATGATCCTTTCAGTACCTTTACCTTAAAGTTGGGTTCTAAGTTACAAAATATTTACTGTGTGCCTGTGTATAGTGCTTCTAACTCTAAAGATATAATGAGCTGTAAGATACCTCCATATCCTGCCAAAACGTCATAATCCAGCTGGAGGATTAGCAGGTGCTAATGTGAGGTAGAGCAAGATTTAAGGCCAAACTTGCTAAATCCTACATGACTGACACACAAAAATAAGTGTTATGGGTGAGGAGGGAAAGTCACTGTGTCCCCAAAGTATTGACAAATGGATTGACATCCAGACCTTGAGGTTTCAAAGTAAGGAAAAAGTCCCTTGCTTTAATACTGGGTACAGGACAATATTAAGAGAATAAAAGTTGTGCGTATTGCTAAAAGGGGAAAGCTCATATAAAAAAAAGCAATTGAAAGGAATAAAAGTGTGGGCAGTAGAGGTTGTACTCATTCAGTTTAAAGCTAATGTAGAGTTTATTAGGGAAAATCTGTAATAAAAGAATTCAAACATTTTTTTCACTTGTTTCAGGGTTCTGTATTCATTGAGTGTGGAATGAAAATAAAAATCAAAGCAAAGCTTTAAAAGGATAGAGATATGTAGGCTAATGGACAATTTGTCTGAGGGAATGGCTTTTAAGGCTGAAATTTCTCTGTGTGTATTTTTCCTCAGAATTTAATGTTTTTAAAGATGGTGCCCTGTGAGTTACCATGACAACCTGTAGATATCATCTTTCGAAGGCTAAAAGTACAGATCTCAGCTCAAAGTATTGTGTCCACACAGTTTTAGAAAAAGCCTGTTGATGCACTGTAGATGGACTGAACCAAACATGGAGTGGTCACCGCTATTATGGTATATTTCTTTGAAAGACTTCAGTGTGGCTGAATCTGCTTCTACAACATTAGACACCCTCCCTCTCTTTTCATCGTTACCTTTGCAATCTGAAGCATACTTCCTTTTCTTCATTTTCATTTTCTTTTTACTTCATACTTCATATACTTTTCCCAAGACAGGCAAAAGTAAAGGCTAAAGCTCATTTCCTGTTTTACATGCTTCTTTGAAAAGAGAAACGAGATTCAAGTGTTGTTGGTCATACTGCAATTTTAGAGTTGTTCTTTGTCATTGGGCAAACTCAGGATAGTATCCTCAGTCACAAAGCTGGGCAAAGAACTGAGAACTCATTTGCAGTTGTGAAGAAAAGGACTGGAAGGTACAGATGAAGTGAAAGTTCTCCAGAGCTTTATAGTGAAGGTGGGTGCCTGGGGCAGAATGTAGAAATTGCTAAGCTGTTGCCTTCGTAGACAATCGAGTTCAGCAAATTCCCTAAAGAGAATAATGATTGTAATGACATGTCATTAATGTGTTTTTACTGATTAAACATGGGGTGGGAAATTGAGATACTTAGTTGAGTAATTGAAAACAAATCTCTTCAACTAGTTCAAGTAAATGAAACATTAAAACAAAACAAAACAGAAAAAAAAACCCACTATTCAGGGCCACTCGGGCAGCTCAATCCATTGAGGATCTGCTTTAGCTCAGGTCCTGATCCAGGAGTCCTGGGTTTGAGCCCAGAGATGGCAGGATCCCCGCTCAGTGGGGAGTCTGCTTCTCCCTGTCCCTCTGCCCCTCCCCCCAGCTCATGCTCTCTCTCTCACTCTCTCTCTCAAATAAGTAAAATCTATTTAAAAAAACCCCAAAGCTCCCCCACTATTTTAAAAAGATATTAATAATGCTTGCTGCTTGGTGTGATTATTATGTAAGTAGTTTGAAACTCAGACTGTAGGATACGACTGAGTGGGCAAGTGACATGGAATACCGTGACATGAATTTGATTTTTTTTTTTTCAAAGTTTCATTAGGTACCTCTGCTTTTTTTTTTTTTAAAGATTGTATTTATTTATTTGAGAGAGAGAGTGGGAGAGCACAGAGGAAGAGGGAGAAGCAGGTTCCCTACTGAGAAGAGAGCCACTGTGGGTTTCAATCCCAGGACTCCGGTTATCATGACCTGAGCTGAAGGCAGATGCTTAACCTACTGAGGTACCCAGGGGCCCTAGGTACCCCTGCTTTGGTGAACGGGTCATTTCATTGCATTTTTAAGGATAGATTTGGGTTTTAATCACATGGGCAGCTGACCTTGCCAGACCAGAAGCATCCTGTAGCCCCATTCATAGTCATAGATGGAATGTGATGCATTCGGCTCTCTCAGAGGCTTAGTGTTTTGTAGTTTATGGTCTTGGTAATCTCATGTATTAAGGATGTCAGATTATTTGGTGAGTGTGAAATAATTTGCCCTGTTTTCAGTGATTTGTTTTCTGTTATGATTATGATTATTATTTTGCAATAAAGATTGAGTTATATAAACATTGAGTACCCAATGGGTTTTACTTGTAAGAATAATTGTAAGTATATGTTACATGATTGCTGTGCAAGAACTTAATGAGAATAGGTGAGCAGCCATAATTTGGTGTAATTAATGAAGCAAAAGGTCTTGTTAGGTTGTTTAACTAATGTTAAGCTGTTGAGGTAATTGGGCTGAATTTTATGGGCTTTGGTGTTGTCTTAGTGTAAATCGCTGTTCATGAAAGTTCATGGTAATTATGTTTTTTACCTATGAGAATTCATTTAACAAGTAACTTTTCCAGAATAAATTATCTTCATGAAGCAGAGAAAGATTGTGCTCACCAAATTCACTTAGGTAAATGAAGAAAGGCTTAAAAGAAAAGTCTGCATTACATTTCAAAAAGTACTGCTACTGAAAAATGAATAATGATTAAATTAGAAGAATATATTTGAAATACTTTTCAAAATTCAACCAGTGAAAGCTGTTTTACCAAATTGGCAAACATTACCAACATCATCAGATAAGGCAGAGTAGTATTAGGCGAGATGAAGCTCAGGTCCTAGTGTCTTTCTCCTTCTCTCTACTGTCTCTCGTTCTTTCCTTCTCTCTCATGATGCTGCAAAACAACACTGCAACATGACAGAGTCGTTTTATACAAAATGGCCTGGTGTAACAGTCAGAAAGACATAGAATGAGGAATTGACAATAACAGTATTTAATTCATCACTAAAAATTTTACTTGGAAGTCTAACAGGAAACATGATTTTTACCTTGTCACCCTTTCTAAATATTCATGAGAAATAGCACTTGCAATTATGAAGTGTACGAGCAGTACATTCCCATTGGCAAACTGAAAACATTTCTGTCCTGTGAAGATGTTAACAGATCAACGATTGTTACTGGTGAGAAAGGAAAATGGATTCAGAATTAATGGAAAAGAGGAGGGGCACTGGTTTTTGTTTTTGTTTTAGCTGGGTATAATGTTATTTTTTTAAAGATTTTATTTATTTGACAGACAGAGATCACAAGTAGAGAGGCAGGTAGAGAGAGAGAGGGAAGCAGGCTCCTTGTTGAGCAGAGACCCGGATGTGGGGCTCAATCCCAAGACCCTGAGATCATGACCTGAGCTGAAGGCAGGAGCTTGAGCCCACTGAGCCATCCAGGTGTCACTGGGCACTGGGGTTTGGAAAAAAGTTAGGAGTTACGTTTTTCCCCTTGTAAAAGGAATACATATTTGTATTCAGCATTTACTGTTTATCTCCCCTTTTTGACATGAGCTTCGATTTTTATTTGGGAATCCGTGTCTTCCTAATTTTCATTCCACTTGGTATGGGTAGGGCTCTAACAGAGACTTAGGACACAGCACAGAGATCTGAGTTGATCAGCGCTCAGCATTCTCCCGACATGCAATTGGTTTATTTTGAGCACATGACTTTAAGGCAGACCAGTCAAAATGGATCTTAGGAGTTTTGCTGTGCAGGTAGACTTGAACTTAAAATATTTAATTCCTAGAACTGGGACCCCAAGGGAGACCCTTTCTGAGAAGGAGTCAATACAGAAAATATAATTTAGGAGAAGAGAACTAGAATCCTGATAAACTACTTTGAGCTCCTGTATTTAGCCACCCTTGAGGCAATGCTTATCCCAGAACCACTGTAGTATGGAAGCCAATAAATGTTCTTTATTTCTTAAGTTAGTTGGGCTGAGCATTGGCAAATAAACCTAAGACATACATTGTTCACCACAGAAAAATTGGAAAACACAGGAAGGTGCAAAAAAAATGATAATCACTTCTGATTCAATTTTGATGCACTTATTTTCTATTATATTGTTGATACATAAGCAGAGGTAACTTCGGTTACAATTTTGATGTATTTTTCCATTCTTTTTTTATCACTACATAGATATAAAAATTTTAGTCAATTCAGGATTATTTTTACATATATGGATATATGTTTTTAGCATATGGATACACACACACACACATACAGACACACACATATAATGTTAAATTATAATACTTTTATATCCCTGCTCTCCCCTAACATTGTGTCATGAACATTTCCCTATTTCATTAATATGGTTTCTAATAGTGGAATGATATTCCTAGTACATATAAATGATAATTGATTTAATTTTTCCATTATTTTTGGACAGTTAGGCTATTTCCATTTTTTAAAAGATTTTATTTATTTATTTGACACACAGAGAGAGAGAGTGGGAGGGGAAACACAAACAGGGGAGAGGGAGAAGGCTTCCTACTGAGCAGGGATCCCAGGACTCTAGGATCTTGACCCCAGCCAAAGGCAGATGCTTAATGACTGAGCCACAAGGGCACCCAGACTATTCTCATTTTTTTTTTTAAAGACTGCTTGTTTATGTTGTTGGTAAGTAAATATTTGACCAATTTTCTATTTCTTTGTGTTGGGTTCCTACCAGGGGTATTATGGACCTTAAATGGATGCATTTTTTAAGGACTCCTGATATATATATCAAGCTGGTTTTCAGAAAGTTTATACTAATTTATATTGCCAAGAACTCTGCCAAACTAAGATATCATTATTACTTTTTTAAATTTTATTTTTATTTAAACATATAATGTAACTGCACCACCCTCTCCAAACCCCCCTCCCTTCCATCCCCCTCAGTTAGTTTTATGACATTAAGAGTCTCTTTTGGTTTGTCTCCCTCCTGATCCCATCTTGTTTCATTTTTTCCTTTTCCTACCCCCTTAACCCCCACCCCCGTTGCATCTCCACTTCCTCCTATCAGGGAGATCATATGATAGTTGTCTTTCTCTGATTGACTTATTTCGCTAAGCATAATACACTCTAGTTCCATCCATGTCATCACAAATGGTAAGATTTCATTTCTTTTGATGGCTGCATAGTATTCCATTGTATATATATACCACTTCTTTATCCATTCATCTGTTGATGGACATCTAGGTTCTTTCCATAACTTGGCTATTGTGGACATTGCTGCTATAAACATTCGGGTACACGTGCCCCTTCGGATCACTACGTTTGTGTCTTAGGGTAAATACCCAGTAGTGCAATTGCTGGGTCATAACGTAGCTCTATTTTCAATTTTTTGAGGAACCTCCATGCTGTTTCCCAGAGTGGTTGCACCAGCTCGCATTCCCACCAATAGTGTAGGAGGGTTCCCCTTTCTCCACATCCTCGCCAGCATCTGTCATTTCCTGACTTGTTCATTTTAGCCATTCTGACTGGTGTGAGGTGGTATCTCATTGTGCTTTTGATTTGTATTTCCCTGATGCCCAGTGCTGTGGAGCACTTTTTCATGTGTCTGTTGGCCATCTGGATGTCTTCTTTGCAGAAATGTCTGCTCATGTACTCTGCCCATTTCTTGATTGGATTCTTTGTTCTTTGGGTGTTGAGTTTGCTAAGCTCTTTATAGATTTTGGATACTAGCCCTTTATCTGATATGTCATTTGCAAATATCTTTTCCCACTCTGTCAGTTGTCTTTTGGTTTTGTTGACTGTTTCCTTTGCTGTGCAAAAGCTTTTGATCTTAATGAAGTCCCAATAGTTCATTTTTGCCCTTGCTTCCCTTGCCTTTGGCATTGTTCCTAGGAAGAAGTCGCTGTGGTTGAGGTCGAAGAGGTTGCTGCCTATGTTCTCCTCAAGGATTTTGATGGATTCCTTTCTCACGTTGAGGTCCTTCATCCATTTTGAGTCTATTTTCATGTGTGGTGTAAGGAAATGGTCCAATTTCATTTTTCTGCATGTGGCTGTCCAAATTTCCCAACACCATTTGTTGAAGAGGCTGTCTTTTCCATTGGATATTCCTTCCTGCTTTGTCGAAGATTAGTTGACCATAGAGTTGAGGGTCTATTTCTGGGCTTTCTATTCTGTTCCATTGATCTATGTGTCTGTTTTTGTGCCAGTACCATACTGTCTTGATGATGACAGCTTTGTAGTAGAGCTTGAAGTCGGGAATTGTGATACCACCAACTTTGGTTTTCTTTTTCAATATTCCTTTGGCTATTCGAGGTCTTTTCTGGTTCCATATAAATTTTAGGATTATTTGTTCCATTTCTTTGAAAAAATTGGATGGGATTTTGATAGGCATTGCATTAAATGTGTAGATAGCTTTAGGTAGCATAGACATTTTCACAATATTTATTCTTCCAATCCATGAGCATGGAACATTTTTCCATTTCTTTGTGTCTTCCTCAATTTCTTTCATGAGTACTTTATAGTTCTCTGAGTATAGATTCTTTGCCTCTTTGGTTAGGTTTATTCCTAGGTATCTTATGGTTTTGGGTGTAATTGTAAATGGGATTGACTCCTTAATTTCTCTTTCTTCTGTCTTGTTGTTGGTGTTAAGAAATGCAACTGATTTCTGTGCATTGATTTTATATCCTGACACTTTACTGAATTCCTATACAAGCTCTAGCAGTTTTGGAGTGGAGCCTTTTGGGTTTTCCACATATAGTATCATATCATCTGCAAAGAGCGATAGTTTGACTTCTTCTTTGCCGATTTGGATGCCTTTAATTTCTTTTTGTTGTCTGATTGCTGAGGCTAGGACTTCTAGTACTATGTTGAATAGCAGTGGTGATAGTGGACATCCCTGTCGTGTTCCTGACCTTAACAGAAAAGCTCTCAGTTTTTCTCCATTGAGAATGATACTTGCCGTGGGTTTTTCATAGATGGCTTTGATAATATTGAGGTATGTGCCTTCTATCCCCACACTTTGAAGAGTTTTGATTAGGAAGGGATGTTGCACTTTATCAAATGCTTTTTCAGCATCTATTGAGAGTATCATATGGTTCTTGTTCTTTCTTTTGTTAATGTACTGTATCACATTGATTGATTTGCGGATGTTGAACCAACCCTGCTGCCCTGGAATAAATCCCACTTGGTCGTGGTGAATAATCCTTTTAATGTACTGTTGGATCCTATTGGCTAGTATTTTGGTGAGAATTTTCGCATCTGTGTTCATCAAGGATATTGGTCTGTAATTCTCTTTTTTGATGGGATCCTTGTCTGGTTTGGGGATCAAGGTGATGCTGGCCTCATAAAATGAGTTTGGAAGTTTTCCTTCCATTTCTATTTTTTGGAACAGTTTCAGGAGAATAGGAATTAATTCTTCTTTAAATGTTTGGTAGAATTCCCCTGGGAAGCCATCTGGCCCTGGGCTTTTGTTTGTTGGGAGATTTTGGATGACTGTTTCAATCTCCTTACTGGTGATGGGCCTATTCAGGTTTTCTATTTCTTCCTGGTTCAGTTTTGGCAGTTTATATGTCTCTAGGAAAGCATCCATTTCTCCCAGATTGTCAAATTTGTTGGCATAGAGTTGCTCACAATATGTTCTTACGGTTGTTTGTATTACTTTGGTGTTGGTTGTGATCTCTCCTCTTTCATTCATGATTTTATTTATTTGGGTCCTTTCTCTTTTCTTTTGGATAAGTCTGGCCAGGGGTTCATCAATCTTATTAATTCTTTCAAAGAACCAGCTCCTAGTTTTGTTGATTTGTTCTATTGTTTTTTTGGTTTCTATTTCATTGATTTCTGCTTTGATCTTTATTATTTCTCTTCTCCTGCTGGGTTTAGGCTTTCGTTGTTGTTCTCTCTCGAGTTCCTTTAGGTGTAGGGTTAGGTTGTGTATTTGAGACCTTTCCTGTTTCTTGAGAAAGGCTTGTATCGCTATATATTTTCCTCTCAGGACTGCCTTTGCTGTGTCCCACAGATTTTAGACCATTGTGTTTTCATTATCATTTGTCTCCATGTTTTTTTTCAATTCTTCTTTAATTTCCTGGTTGACCCACTCATTCTTAGAAGGATGCTGTTGAGCTCTTTCCAAATTTCCTCTTGTGATTGAGTTCTAGCTTCATGTATTTGTGCTCTTTCCAAATTTCCTCTTGTGACTGAATTCTAGCTTCAGAGCATTGTGGTCTAAAAATATGCAGGGAATGATCTCAATCTTTTGATACCGGTTGAGTCCTGATTTATGACCCAGGATGTGATCTATTCTGGAGAATGTTCCATGGGCACTAGAGAAGAATGTCTATTCTGTTGCTTTGGGATGGAATGTTCTGAATATATCTGTGATGTCCATCTGCTCCAGTATGTCATTTAAGACCTTTATTTCCCAGTTGATCTTTTGCTTGGATGATCTGTCCATTTCAGTGAGGGGCGTGTTAAAGTCCCCTACTATTATTGTATTTTTGTTAATGTGTTTCTTTGATTTTGTTATTAATTGGTTCATATAGTTGTCTGCTCCCATGTTAGGGTCATAGATATTTAAAATTGCTAGATCTTCTTGTTGGACAGACCCTTTGAATATGATATAGTGTCCTTCCTCATCTCTTATTATAGTCTTTGGCTTAAAATCTAATTGATCTGATATAAGGATTGCCACCCCAGCTTTCTTCTGATGTCCATTAGCATGGTAAAGTGTTTTCAACCCCCTCACTTTCAATCTGGAGGTGTCTTCAGGTCTAAAATGAGTTTCTTGTAGGCAGCATATGGGTGGGTTTTGTTTTTTTATCCATTCTGAAACCCTATGTCTTTTGATTGGGGCATTTAGCCCATTTATGTTCAGGGTAACTATTGAGAGATGAATTTAGTGCCATTGTATTGCCTGTAAGGTGATTGTTACTGTATATTGTCTCTGTTCCTTTCTGATAATACTTTTAAGGTCTCTCTTTGCTTAGAGGACCCCTTTCAATATTTCCTGTAGAGCTTGTTTGGTGTTTACAAATTCTTTCAGTTTTTTTTGTCCTGGAAGCTTTTTATCTCTCCTTCTATTTTCAATGATAAGCTAGCTGGATATAGTATTCTTGGCTGCATGTTTTTCTTATTTAGTGCTCTGAATATATCATGCCAGTTCTTTCTGGCCTTCTGGGTCTCTGTGGATAAGTCTGCTGCCAATCTAATATTTTTACCATTGTGTGTTACAGACTTCTTGTCCCGGGCTGCTTTCAGGAATTTCTCTTTGTTGCTAAGACTTGTAAATTTTACTATTAGATGATGGGGTGTGGACCTATTCTTATTGATTTTGAAGGGCATTCTCTGCACCTCCTGGAGTTTGATGCTTGTTCCCTTTGCCATATTAGGGAAATTCTCTGTGATAATTGTCTCCAATGTACCTTCTGCTCCCCTCTCTCTTTCTTCTTCTTTTGGAATCCCAATTATTCTAATGTTGTTTCATCTTATGGTATCACTTATCCCTTGAATTCTCCCCTCGTGGTCCAGTAGTTGTTTGTCTCTCTTTTGCTCAGCTTCTTTATTCTCTGTCATTTGGTCTTCTGTATCACTAAGTTTTTCTTTTGCCTCATTTATCCTAGCAGTAAGAGCCTCCATTTTTGATTGCACCTCATTAATAGCTTTTTTTATTTCAACTTGGTTAGATTTTAGTTCTTTTATTTCTCCAGAAAGGGCTTTTATTTCTCCAGACAGGTTTTCTCTAATATCTTCCATGCCTTTTTCGAGCCCGGCTAGAACCTTGAGAATTGTCGTCCTGAATTCCAGATCTGACATATTACCAATGTCTGTATTGATTAGGTCCCTAGCCTTCAGTACTGCCTCCTGTTCTTTTTTTTGTGGTGAGTTTTTCCACCTTGTCATTTTGTTCAGATAAGAATATATGAAGGAGCAAATGTAATACTAACAGGGTGGCAAAGACCCCAGGAAGATGTGCTTTAACCAAATCAGAAGGGACCCCAAATCATGGCGGGGGGAGAAAGGGGGTAAAAATAAGTTCATAAAAGAAAAAAAAATTTAAAGAGAACACAAATAAAGAAAAAAATATAAAATAAGAATATATATATATATATATATATATATATGTATATTAGACTGGTGACTAGAACAGGGTCACCCACTTAATTTTGGGAGTATTTTGTTCTCTTAGAAGAAACTACCTCCCAAAATTTTAAAGAATGAAAAACATATATAAGGGTAAACACAATGAAGAGATGAAATATGACTATAAAGATGAAAAAAAATTTTTTTTTCTAACAAAGGAGTTGATAAGGTAAGTTGGTAGGGAGAATAAAAAGAAAAAAGAAAAAAGAAAGTGGAGAGAACTTCCTTGAGCTGGAGGCAAGATCAAGCCCGGCACTAGATTTGGGGTGTATTTTGATCTATTAGAAGAAGTTGTACCCCAAATTTTTTAGAAGAAAAATATCCCCTATGTGTATACAAAGAATAAAGTTAGATACAGTGAAGGATAAAATATGACTATACTAATAAAGGGTCAAAAAATATTTTTTTAAGAAAGTTATTGAGTTAGTTTAAACTAGTTAAAAAACGTTAAAAGAGGAAAGGGTAAAAGTTAAAAAAAATTAGCAGAAGAGAAAAAAAAATTTAAAAAAATTAATTAACTTTGCAAGACTAAAGATTCATGGGGAGAAAGCCAAGAATTCCATGCTTTGCTTTCTCCTCCTCTGGAAGTCCGCTGTTTTCCTTGTTAAGTGAACTTGGTCTTGGCTGGATTTCTTGTTGATCTTCTGGGGGAGGGGCCTGTTGTAGTGATTTTCAAGTGTCTCTTCCCCAGGCGGAATTGCACCGCCCTTACCAGGGGGCCGGGCTAAGTAATCCTCTCAGGTTCTCTTTCGGGGGCTTTTGTTCCCTGAACGCTTTCTGTAGAGTTCTGGAGGACGGGAATGACAATGGGGGCCTCCCAATCTCCCGTTCAGAGGAGCCAAGAGCTCGGGGCCCCATCCTTCAGTGTGCCTTCAGAGAAAAGCCCTTAATCACTCCTGTCTCCCCAGCCTCCAGCCGCATTTGGAGAAAATTATGCGCAATCATTCCCGTCTCACTGTCCTCTGGCTGCGCTCTGAGGTCAACCAGCCTGTGTCCAAGCGTCTCTGTCTCTGGCACAGAGTCCCACCTGGAGTCTCCGAACCCTGCAGATCTCTGGGCTCTCCCAGGTCGGAGTCTCCCCGGATCTTGGGGTACCCCTCGCACAGAGCACCGGCCCGTGTCACAAATTATGGATCAAGGTAACCCCGAGTTGAGAGTTCACTCCTCGACTCTGTCTCTGCAGCCGGCTTCCCCGCTCTAATACCTGTGAGCTCTGCGACACTCAGACACCCCTGATCCTTCTGTGACCCTGTGGGACCTGAGTCCACGCTGTCCCCGCGAGGTCTTCACCCTAGTTTAGCTTCTGGAGCGATGTCCCTCCGTGGAGCAGACTTTTAAAAGTCCTGATTTTGTGCTCCGTTGCTCCACCACTTGCCTGGAGCCGGCTCCTCCCCCCAGGCCTGTCTTCCCATTGCGTTGGATTCACTTCTCCACTGGTCTTACCTTTTAGAAAGTGGTCAATTTTCTGTTTCTAGAATTGTTGCTCTTCTTCTCTTCAATCTTCTGTTGGATTCGTAGGTGTTCGGAATGATTTGATAGGCTATCTAGCTGATTTCCTGCTGCCTGATGTCATCTCAGCCTGCTACTTCTCCGCCATCTTGACTCCTCCCCGATGTCATTATTTCTTATATTTACTAATTTAATAAACTCTTGTATTGTTCTATTAGAATTTTTAAGATTTCACTTTTGGGAGGTTGAATATTACTTTTTCATATGCTGTCGATCATTTGCATTTCTCTAGTGAATTGATATTCCTGTCCCTTTCCTATTTTTTTAATCAGCATTTTAGCTCTTTTTTTTTCTTATTGATTTTAGCCTTCTATTTTTCAAAATCAGTGATTATAATAAGTCATGTTGCACCGTTAGCTATTTTAGGACCTACTGGTGCATCACAAATAGAACCTTGAGACTGTCAACTCCTCTGATTCCAAACAGAAGTTTTTTCTTATCTGAAAATAGCAACTGATTTGGCTTCTGAAATCAAAGCCTCAGATCAACTTTTCTGTAAAACAGGGGGTCAGGCAGTGAGTTTAACACCAAAAGCTCAAACATGCAACTTTAGCCTTGCCCACTGTTCCTGATTTAACTGCATGAAGAAAACTTGTGTCCTGTTCGTTACATGGCATTGTAGTTTACAGATATGATTTTTATTTAAGGCATTTATTCCATGTAAAATCCTACTGGAGGGTTTGAAACACTCTTTCTTCCCATAAACTGTCATCTGCCCGCTTGCAACTTTATTTACTAGGAAGAACACATTCTGTTTTCTGAGGGTAATGTTGATTTTCTTTTTTTCCAGAATAGCAGCTTGTCAGCTCTTACTCAAAAGGTTGTTTCCTCATATTTTGATGTTAGATCATTTCCCAGGGATGAGAGAGAGAGAGACAACTTCTAAACACCAGTCTACAAAATCTCTACTTTCAAAACCTACTTTTATTGACTGAGTAAACTTGGCAGTGGATTTTATTGCTGTATGGTACAGAAATTCCAATCTAAGGAGGAGGAGAAGCCAGGGAGGGAGAGGTTGGAAAGAGGAATGAAAAAGCTTACTCAGTTAAAATGTTTATGAAAAGCCAAAAAAATCTCAGCTCTACTTTTCTTCTTCTGATGAAATCCTAATTGCTGACAAAGACTTGCTAATTTCACTATGATAACCCATATCATAGGTAATGTATAATTTTCTAATAAAATATATCTCTTTTATTACTTTCTTGATCCCCACCTAGTAATTTATAATCTAAAGGGGTTTAAAAGTGACAGTCATTTCAGCACAGTATTTAGTGCTCTTCCCTGTATTTAGATACATTAATGGGGTTAGAACATTGTTCCTCAGTGTGAATTACCACAAAACCTGAGCACTTCCTATTACATCTTCCTCACCGTTTGTCTTTGATATCTTGGTTTTATTTTATTATAATATTTGTTAAAATTTCCCTTTTGGAAAATTAAAAGGCATATGTCAGGAAGAAGTATAAAATCTTTTTTTTTCTCATGGCTTCAGCATATATTTTGGTCCTGATCAGCTTAGATTGGATTTGATATCATTCTTTGTAATTTATTAATATAATATAAATATTATTTATAAATATGTTTCAGTTTAAAATTTCCTGAGAAGACAGGTAAGCAAGCCAATAATTACAATAGGGTGTGAAAGATGTTATTGGTTCATTGAAGAAGAGAGAATTAGGATTTATGAAGTCAAAAGAAAGACAAATGCTTATTTCCTTGTTTTCTCCTTTTGTGGCCTCAGAGCTGTTGGTTTCCTTCTGCCTCCTCCGTTTCTCCAGCCTGAAGTACATCAAGGGGTTGATTTCCCCTGCAAATCCAGAAAAGAGGCAATGATAGATTTAAAGAGATATGAAGTGGTGAAACAGATAGATGAGCCTAGAAGCAGCAGAACTGTAGGGACTGGATTCATGACCAGGTAAGGAGAAAGAGGGAGGGAAATGGAGGGATCTGTTAGGAAGAAGGAGAAAAACCTTAGAGAATTCAGAAGGGGAAGACTGGAGAGATCCTGGCTAGGCGCTTCATGGAATGGGGTAAAACCCTATGCAGGGAGAAGTCTCAGGACTGCTGCCTTAAGCCTAGCTCCCCGAAGGATGAGTCCTGACTCTTCCCTCTTCCCATTCACCCCAATGCTAACTCCCATTAATTTTATGCTCTTAGTACATCCCAGGTGCATCCCCTCCTCACTGTCCTCACCACCAGTGCAGTTCTGGCCTCATCATGTCATTCCTGGATGACCTCCAGCCTCTCACTCTCTGAGCCATGGTTCTTTCTACACTGGAGACCTCTTTCTTAAATGCAAATCAGATCATATCACCCCTGCTTTGAAATCATTTTGAATGAGCAAAAGACTTGAACAGAAATTTTTCCAAAGAAAATGTATAGTAATCACATGAAAAGATGTTTACCATTGCAATCATTAGGGAACTAGAAATCAAAACCACAATGAGATGGCATGCCACACCCATTAGGATGACTATTATTAAAACAACAACAAGCAGAAAACATCAAGTATTGATGAGGATGTGGAGAAATTGGAACCCTTGTGCACTGGTGGTGGGAACGTAAAATGCCTCAGCTGCTGTGGAAAACAGTAGGGGAGGTCCTCAAAAAATTAAAATTGCCACTTGATCCAGCAGTTTCCCTTCTGGGTATATGCCCCAGAGAACTGCAAGCAGGGACTCAGTGAGGTTTCGAGTCCCATGTTCATTGCAACATTTATTCACAATAGTCAAAAGGTGGAAACAGCCTAAGTACCCTTGCATGGATGAATGGATAAACAAAATACGGTACACGAATACAATAGAATAGTATTCAAACTGAAAAAGGAAGGAAATTCTGACATGTGCTATAACATGTGTTGAACCTTGAAGACATTACTAAGTCCTCAAGTGAAATGAAACAGTCCTGAAAGGACTAACATTGTGCTATTCTACTTCTATGAGGGACCTAGATAGTTAAACTTATAGAGACAGAAAGTCAAGTGGTGGTTGCCAGGGGATGGGAGTGGGTGGTGGGGACAACTGTTTAGTAACTGGAGAACTTCAGTTCTGGAAGATGAAAAAGATTCTGGAGATGGATGGTGGTGATGGTTATCCAACCATGTAAATGTACTTAACATCCCTGAACTGAACTCTGCCACTGAACCTAAAAATGATTACAATGGTAAATGTTACACTGTGTGCATTTTACAATAAAAAAATCACTCTGTGGCCTTCCATTAATTTAGGATAAAAAACCAGTTTGTTAGCATGATATATCTATCTTTTAGGATATGGGTCCCAGCTCATTTCTCTGACTTGTCATTTTTCTTGGTCCAGACCTCTACTGCTTGGCTCTTCCCTGTCCTGAAAGACTCAGCTCAGCCTTTATCACCTTCTCTGGCAGATCCTCCCTGATCCATCTCACATGTCCCCCAATACTGGGTCTTACCCTCATCTTGGGTTGGTGAACCTCCTTTTTTCTATCATAGCCTCCTGTGTACACTGCCATCTATCATATTGAATTCAAAATTTAAAAATTTGTCCTTATCAGTAAT
This sequence comes from Taxidea taxus jeffersonii, assembly GCA_003697995.1. Taxonomy (NCBI): domain Eukaryota; kingdom Metazoa; phylum Chordata; class Mammalia; order Carnivora; family Mustelidae; genus Taxidea; species Taxidea taxus. The sequence continues at coordinate 62,085 of ML093244.1, read as the reverse complement.
CCTATTAGGCTATAAACAACTTGTGGTAGTGGTGGAGGGGGTTGTCTTTTATCTATTTTGAACCCCTGCCTAAAACATGGCCTTATACCCTGTAGATGCTGAATATATAATTTGCTCTCTCAATGAAGGAATATAGCTCATTGGGGAAGAAAGGGAAATTTTGCAATTTGAGCTAAACATTCTATCTATAAACAGGAGTAATAATAGCACTTACCTCTTAGGATTTTCGAAGAATGATGTGACATTGGTAACATTGGTAAAACATTTATAAAAACATCTGACCCATAATAAATACTCAGTAAATGTTAGTATTATTATTCACTTTTATTATCGAATGACCTATGAAACTTTTAAAATATGATTTTCATATTCCCTTTAGAATAAGGATTGTTAAAGGGAAAGATGGGGTAGAAATTAGCAAGCAAATGACAGAAACAGACGCCAATCCCTCTGGATTCCAGGCTCCTCTATGGTTTATCTTCAGAATTGATGACAGGCATGCCTGCTTGGTCTGAGCAGAGGAGTGGTGGTATGGAGGGCTCCTATTCTTAACCAGCCTTTCCTCATATGATTGTGGCTTAAATCACCCCTGCCCCCAGCCTGTCAGCCTCAATGATACCCAACCTCTCTCAGAGGTGGCACCTCTCTTGGGTAGGATGGGGACTTTCCTTTGGAGGATGACTCTGGAGGTAAATTGCCTTCCCTGCATGAAGATAGCTTGTGCATCTGACAGCCCTGTCTACCACCAAACCTTACTCTCATGGCTCAATAACTCAGGTCCTGCCAAGCAGCTAGAGTTCCCATTTGGGTCTCCTCTACTCCATCAGGGTAGTTTCTTGAGTCTGATTCTGAACAAAGAATATGCTCAGGACTGGACTTATTGCCAGGTCCCTCCCAGTTGTGCCAAATTTATTTTTTCTCATTTCTCAAAGAGACATATGTCAAAAAATACTTAAAAAAATCACAGTGCGATTTATGCTGGTGATGTTTTCTCCTTGCCCAGTTAGAGCTCAGGGAAAGTCTGAGGAGATATCCAAACGTATGTTTCGTATGTGGGTCAGAGGTATTTATTTTAGCCTAAAGGAAATCAAGGAAGATCCTGGAAGAAGATCTTGGGGGATGATGGCCAGAATGATGGCCTGACCTGGCCTCCTTGCTGCTGTGATAGAATGGAAGCAGGATCAGCCTGGAGACCAAAAAGGTAAGCATTCTGGAAGGTTCTGTGGCATTACTAATTTCTCAATGATTGTTTTTCCTCAAGTGATTAGACTAAAAGTCTGAAAACAGAAAGAGCCTGGGTATTTGACTTTGGAGCCATAAGGAGGGAGGAAACTGTGGGAACTACAGCCCTTTGCATTGCTTGTCGTGTGGGGTGGGGGTTAGGGGGTTGTCCAGTGGGTTACAAAGTGAAGAGAAAAGAAGAGCAAGTCACAGCCATGACAAGGTAAAAGAAAAAGCAAATCCAGGCAACCCTAGGGCTTACCTATGGAAGGACATACCTGCGTGGTTCCCAAGTGAGCACTAATGTCAGTCGGCTCAAGAACAGCTCTCAGCACTACAAGGGGGCAAGAACTCACTTATGGGTGTTCATGAAACTTCTGGTGATAAGGGCCTTTCATAGTTGCCCCATAAGCTGTGACCGGAAGGAAATGTGATCTCCTTTCCCCATCATTTTCCGTTCACACTCTTTACGGTGGCGAATGCCACGGTTCCCCCTGCTGTTGCCCTGATAGGACACCGTTGGGTGGTGGTGTGGCTCTGATGTCCCTTGAGCAGGCAATCAAAGGTTATGGGGAGAAGCAGGGGAAGTTCTGTCCTCTGCAGGATGCATGGAAGATGGAGTTGAAAAGGAAATAAGACAGAAGAGAGCTATGGTATAGACATTTAAGTCTGGATGTGTCCAGGACTATTCAGAGGAGGATATTCAGCCCAGGGCAGAGACCATAGGACTGGCACACATCCTACCCACTCACCTATTTCACTCTGACAGCTGTCATCTCCATTCAACCTGAGACGACCGAGAGAGCAGGGCATTACATGCTTTATTGCATTATCCAGGCCATTGCTCCCCTCTATTAGTAAGGACATTGACCATAGTTACGTCCGATGCTATATCTAGTATGATTTAGACTCTGCCTACATGAATATAGAAGAATGGGGTCAGACTGAAATTTATTAAGTCCTACAACCAAAATTTTTGCAAACTGTGTATGTTAAAGGTCAGAAAATAGGTCAATGAAATCCAAGATAAGAGGGAGCTGTCTAATCTCCTGGTATTCATACATTATTTGAATAAATAAGCCAGAATGATAAATCCCATAATCATATTTGTTATGGCTATGGTTTTATATATTCAGTATTAATTTGTATGACAATTTCAGGTTCATATTGAAGCATTAATTTTAATACTTTGATACAAAGTCAAACTTATATACATAATTGAAAGAGTAAATAACTACAGACTCCAATGTTAGTAAAAAACTTTTTACTGTTGTTGTTCAGGTGATAAATAAGCTTTTCCTTCTCCTTTCTCTAAATATTAGTGTTGGCTTTAACCCCTTATTTAGAGTACACATAGTTTAATCTTTCAAAGAACATGAGTTCCGATATATTTACCTTTATATGTTCATGTGCAGCCTTGAAATGAGAAAAGAATCTTTATTATAGATAGCAAGATTTCATTGTGATTAACTCTTGTCATTTGATGTTCGTGAGAAGCAGGGTAAAGGGTGCTGAGTCAGAGATTGTTTTACTTTCCATCTTCCTTTTCTGAACAATAAAATAGTTTTGTATCTTGGAAGTTCCCAACAATTAAACAAATCGAAGTGTTAAATATGTATTTAAGTGTGAATCTGTACCATCTGACATAGAGAAAAGGGGCAATATTTTATGTTGTTAGATTAGATTCTGAATCTCTAGCACTTGTGTTTATATTAAATGATGGGAAATATTAAAAATGTTAAAGAAAATTCAGAATTGTCTACAACTTTTATTTTGGAGAGTCTTTTATAAGCAATTTAAGAAGAAATTCCATTTCTTATCAATTTAATATACGTTTAATATATATTAAAACATGTACTATAAAATTTTCATTTTTTAATACTCAATAGAAACCAACATGAACTCAAAGGACAAATAATAGACTAAGGGAAATATTTGCATTGGTTATAGATGTGATAGACAACAGTATAACCAGTACATCTGTTATGCAGCAGCAGAAAGATCTTTATAAATTAAATCATGTCAGTCTTTTGATGAAAACTCTCCCTGGCTCACCATTTTGCTGAGTAACAGCCAGCATCATTACTACTGCTGAGGAGGTCCCACATATTCTGATGGGCAGAGACTTCCTGCCATGATCTGCCTCTGCCTCCAGGCCCCTGCTTTTGCCCACTTGGCCCCAGCCACATCGACTCCTTCCTGTTCCATGGACATACTGTGTCTGCTGCCATTTCAGAGCCTTCCCCTCCTGCTGATCCCTCCCCTTGGGATGCTCTTCCCAAAGGTGTACCCTTGGTTCCCCCTGAGGATCTTTGCTCAAGATCTTTGCTGTGCTGTTATCCATTCCCTGAACAACCTACAAAACAGAGCCGCCTCCTCCCTCTGGGCTCTCCCTTTCCACTCGTTTCTTTTCTCTTTGGTACTTTGACATATTCCTCCTACTCTTGTTTATTTGATATTAGGTTGTCTCTCTCCACTAAGCAGTACATTTCAATGAACTCAGGGATTTTGTTCATGGCTCTATCCCTTGTCTACAGAAATGCCCTGAATATAGTAGCTTTTATAAGCTGATGAGAAAAATATTAAAATACAGTGGAAAAATGGCTATAAAACTAACAGAAGAAATCTAAGTGGTCAACAAATATATGGCAAATGCTTATACTTGCAGAAGTAAAAAAAAAATATACAGCAAAGGAATAAGATACCCCACACTTACCCATCAAACTGGCAAGAAGGTTGAAATGCAATGCTATCCAGTGCTATCAGATATGTGAACCAGGGGGCTCTCTCCTAGATTGCTGGTGCATGCAGGAATTGCTGCTACACTTTGGGAAAAGAATCTGCCAGTATTTGTTGAAATGAAATATACATATTTAGGGAAGGTCTGGGATTCATGGGGCCCAAAGCTTACATCACATTACCTTCTTTCATTTAACTTTTCATTCATTATTCCTTAAGAAAAGTAATGGAAAATTACAAGTTCAAGACTAAGTTTAGGAGCATTTAAGGGACATGTGCAACCAGGGCTTTGAAGCTCAAGTTTGTTAGCTTCCTAGCAAATCCTCCCCCATTGCACATACCTTCTGACTACAGCCCCACTTCTAGGAAGGAATAAAGAGTAATAGGAACAAGGATTAAGAGTTCCAGTGCTTAAAAGATGTATGTGTAAGGCTATTTACTGCAGCATTATTTGTAGTGCAATAGAAATTAGTGACAATCTTAATGTCTATCAATAATGTGAATTTCAAATAAATATAGTACAACCATTCTATGTATTTCTGTTAGGCTATTAAAAACAATATCTATGCTATATTTATACAAGGAAAACAGGTTGCAAAATAATGTACTATATAGTATAATCCAATTTTGATAAAATCAAGAGAGGAGAAAAAACAAGAGTAAACTACATCTGTCCTTCTCTGTATGTATTTACACAGATGTCTGTGTTCGTGTGCATGTGCATGTGGATGTGTGTGTGTATAATACAAAGGTATCATAAGATATGGATTATTAATATTGGGTATTTCAGGTCAGGAGTTGGGGTGGTAATGGATGGAAAAGAAAATGGTAAATTTTTCTTTATACATTCTTGAATAATTTAACTAGTTTCAAAGATTACATTCATACTTTCTTCCATAGTTTTATTGAGATATAATTGAGATATAATATTGTGTAAGTTTAAGGTATAAAACATTTAAGTGAAGCCACTTATATATTGCAAGATTATTACCACCATAGCATTAGCTAACAACCTCCATCCCATCACATAGTCATCCTTGTGTGTGGGTTTGGGTGTGTGCGTGTGTGGTGAGAACATTTAAGATCTACTCTCATAGCAGCTTCCAAGTATATAATATAGTACTATTAGCTGTGCTTACCATGCTGTACATTAGATGCACAGAACCTGTTAACCTTATAACTGGAAGTTTATACCCTCTTATCAGTATCTCCTCATTTCCCCCATCCCTCAACCTCGGTAATCGCCATTCCATTCTCTGTTTCTATGAGTTCAGTACTTTTCAGATTCCACATATAAGTGAGACCATACAGTATTTGTCTTTCTCTGACTTATTTCACTTAGGATAATGCCTTCACATTCCTTCCATGTTGTTGCAAACAGCAGGATTTCCTTCTTCCTCATAGCTGAATAATATCTGATTGTGTGCGTGTGTACATACACATACACATACCTCCTCGTCTCAGTCCATTCATCCATTGACAGACACCTGGATTGTTTCCATGTCTTGGCCATTGTGAATAGTGCTGCAGTGAACATGGGGATACAGAGAGCTCTTTGAGATCCTGTTTTCATTTCCTTTGTATATATGCCCCCAAACTGGACCTGCTGGATCCTATGGTAGTTCTATTTTTAATCTTTTCGAGAAACGTCCCAACTGTTCTCCTCAGTAGCTGCACCAATTTTCATTCCCACCAACATCCCACAAAGATTCTTTCCTCTCCATATCCTTGTTAGCACCAATTTCCTGTCTAACCCATTCATACTCTTCTTTTTTTAAGATTTTATTTATTTATTTGACAGAGAGAAAGAGATCACAAGTAGACAGACCAGCAGGCAGAGAGAGCGGGTGGGGGGGGGGGGCAAAGCAGCCTCCCTGCTGAGCAGAGAGCCCGATTCAGGGCTCGATTCCAGGACTCTGAGATCATGACCTGGGCTGAAGGCAGATGCTTAACCTGCTGAGCCACCCAGGCGCCCCCATACTTTCATAATTTAAGAAAAGGAATAAAAATTTTAGAAGAAGAAAGAGAAGAAGGTACTCTCATTAAATGTAGTGATGTCTTTATGGTGGGGATGGTGATACTGATAAGACATGTTGGACTTGTTGCTTGTGGGCAGAGATCCGGGGAAATGGCAGCCCTTCTCTCAGGAAGCAAACAGAGACAGGAGAAACATTAAGAAATGAAATGTTTGGGGTATTCATTGAGGAAATAATAAAATGCAAGCCATGCTTTAAAAGAATGGATGATGAAGTACAAGGTAATATTACAGCAAAGAATTGGCATAATCATCAATAACAAATAAGGAGTTTGAAAGGCAACTCCTGGGTAAGTGTCCTCAAGAGGGGTAAACACCCAAAGGTCAAGAAAGACACTGACCAGATACACTAATTACATAGAATCAAGGTTTTTTATTTATTTATTTATTTATTTATTTATTTATTTATTTATTTATTTTTGTGAGAGAGAGAGAGAAGGAGAGAGAGAGAACCCATGGGGGCAGGGTATAGAGGTAGAGAGAGAACCCCAAGCAGGCTCCATGCATTGCACAGGGCCTGACACAAGGCTAGATCTCACAACCCTGAGATCATGATCTGAGCTGAAATCATGAGCTGGATGCCTCACCAACTGGGCCACCCAGGCACCCCAATACAGTATCAATATTAATGAAGTTTCATCACATGCCAGGGGCTGGGTTGATTACTGTGACCTAGCTGATTTAATTTTCAGACTGCATATAAAATGGGCACTCTTATTACACACATTTACAGAAAGGGTCATTATTTTACATGACTAGAAAGTTGTGGAGCAAAGACTCAAATCCAGGCCTATCTGATCTAAGTCCTTGAGCTTAATTACTATGATAATTGACCTTCTAGGCGTATAAGAGCTATATGCATTTTTTTTTCTGGTATATGCATTTTTAAAAAAAAATTTTTTTAAACTTTATTTAAGCTTTATTTAAACATATAATGTAACCCCACCACCCTCTCCCAACCCCTCTTCCCCCCACCCCCCTCAGTTTGTTTTATGACATTAAGAGTCTCTTTTGGTTTTTCTCCCTCCCGATCCCATCTTCTTTCATTTTTACTTTTCCTACCACCTTAACTCCCACCCCCGTTGCATCTCCACTTCCTCATATCAGGGAGATCATGTGGTAGTTGTCTTTCTCCAGTTGATTTATTTCGCTAAGCATAATACGCTCTAGTTCCATCCATGTCATCACAAATGGTAAGATTTCATTTCTTTTGATGGCTGCATAGTATTCCATCGTATATATATACCACTTCTTCTTTATCCATTCATCTGTTGATGGACATCTAGGTTCTTTCCATAACTTGGCTATTGTGGACATTGCTGCTATAAACATTCGGGTACACGTGCCCCTTTGGATCACTACGTTTGTATCTTTAGGATAAATACCCAGTAGTGCAATTGCTGGGTCATAAGGTAGCTCTATTTTCAATTTTTTGAGGAACCTCCATGCTGTTTTCCAGAGTGGTTGCACCAGCTTGCATTCCCACCAACAGTGTAGGAGGGTTCCCCTTTCCCCACATCCTGGCCAGCATCTATCATTTCCTGACTTGTTCATTTTAGCCATTCTGACTGGTGTGAGGTGGTATCTCATTGTGGTTTTGATTTGTATTTCCCTGATGCCCAGTGATGTGGAGCACTTTTTCATGTGTCTGTTGGCCATCTGGATGTCTTCTTTGCAGAAATGTCTGTTCATGTCCTCTGCCCATTTCTTGATGGGATTATTTGTTCTTTGGGTGTTGAGTTTGCTAAGCTCTTTGTAGATTTTAGATACTAGCCCTTTATCTGATATGTCATTTGCAAATATCTTTTCCCACTCTGTCAGTTGTCTTTTGGTTTTGTTGACTGTTTCCTTTGCTGTGTAAAAGCTTTTGATCTTGATGAAGTCCCAATAGTTCAATTTTTCCCTTGCTTCCCTTGCCTTTGGCGTTGTTCCTAGGAAGAAGTTGCTGCGGCTGAGGTCGAAGAGGTTGCTGCCTGTGTTCTCCTCAAGGATTTTGATGGATTCCTTTCTCACGTTGAGGTCCTTCATCCATTTTGAGTCTATTTTCGTGTGTGGTGTAAGGAAATGGTCCAATTTCATTTTTCTGCATGTGGCTGTCCAATTTTCCCAACACCATTTGTTGAAGAGGCTGTCTTTTTTCCATTGGATGTTCTTTCCTGCTTTGTCGAAGATTAGTTGACCATAGAGTTGAGGGTCTATTTCTGGGCTCTCTATTCTGTTCCATTGATCTATGTGTCTGTTTTTGTGCCAGTACCATACTGTCTTAATGATGACAGCTTTGTAGTAGAGCTTGAAGTCTGGAATTGTGATGCCACCAACTTTGGTTTTCTTTTTCAATATTCCTTTGGCTATTCGAGGTCTTTTCTGGTTCCATATAAATTTTAGGATTATTTGTTCCATTTCTTTGAAAAAATTGGATGGGATTTTGATAGGCATTGCATTAAATGTGTAGATAGCTTTAGGTAGCATAGACATTTTCACAATATTTATTCTTCCAATCCATGAGCATGGAACATTTTTCCATTTCTTTGTGTCTTCCTCAATTTCTTTCATGAGTACTTTATAGTTCTCTGAGTATAGATTCTTTGCCTCTTTGGTTAGGTTTATTCCTAGGTATCTTATGGTTTTGGGTGTAATTGTAAATGGGATTGACTCCTTAATTTCTCTTTCTTCTGTCTTGTTGTTGGTGTAAAGAAATGCAACTGATTTCTGTGCATTGATTTTATATCCTGACACTTTACTGAATTCCTGTACAAGCTCTAGCAGTTTTGGAGTGGAGCCTTTTGGGTTTTCCACATATAGTATATCATCTGCAAAGAGCGATAGTTTGACTTCTTCTTTGCCGATTTGGATGCCTTTAATTTCTTTTTGTTGTCTGATTGCTGAGGCTAGGACTTCTAGTACTATGTTGAATAGCAGTGGTGATAGTGGACATCCCTGTCGTGTTCCTGACCTTAACAGAAAAGCTCTCAGTTTTTCTCCATTGAGAATGATACTTGCCGTGGGTTTTTCATAGATGGCTTTGATAATATTGAGGTATGTGCCTTCTATCCCTACACTTTGAAGAGTTTTGATTAGGAAGGGATGTTGCACTTTATCAAATGCTTTTTCAGCATCTATTGAGAGTATCATATGGTTCTTGTTCTTTCTTTTGTTAATGTACTGTATCACATTGATTGATTTGCGGATGTTGAACCAACCCTGCTGCCCTGGAATAAATCCCACTTGGTCGTGGTGAATAATCCTTTTAATGTACTGTTGGATCCTATTGGCTAGTATTTTGGTGAGAATTTTCGCATCTGTGTTCATCAAGGATATTGGTCTGTAATTCTCTTTTTTGATGGGATCCTTGTCTGGTTTGGGGATCAAGGTGATGCTGGCCTCATAAAATGAGTTTGGAAGTTTTCCTTCCATTTCTATTTTTTGGAACAGTTTCAGGAGAATAGGAATTAATTCTTCTTTAAATGTTTGGTAGAATTCCCCTGGGAAGCCATCTGGCCCTGGGCTTTTGTTTGTTGGGAGATTTTGGATGACTGTTTCAATCTCCTTACTGGTGATGGGCCTATTCAGGTTTTCTATTTCTTCCTGGTTCAGTTTTGGCAGTTTATATGTCTCTAGGAAAGCATCCATTTCTTCCAGATTGTCGAATTTGTTGGCATAGAGTTGTTCATAATATGTTCTTATGATTGTTTGTATTTCTTTGGTGTTGGTTGTGATCTCTCCTCTTTCATTCATGATTTTATTTATTTGGGTCCTTTCTCTTTTCTTTTGGATAAGTCTGGCCAGGGGTTTATCAATCTTATTAATTCTTTCAAAGAACCAGCTCCTAGTTTTGTTGATTTGTTCTATTGTTTTTTTGGTTTCTATTTCATTGATTTCTGCTTTGATCTTTATTATTTCTCTTCTCCTGCTGGGTTTAGGCTTTC
>ML093244.1:0-52154 GCA_003697995.1 Taxidea taxus jeffersonii | reverse complement strand
ATTTCCTCTTGTGATTGAGTTCTAGCTTCAGAGCATTGTGGTCTGAAAATATGCAGGGAATGATCCCAATCTTTTGATACCTGTTGAGACCTGATTTATGACCCAGGATGTGATCTATTCTGGAGAATGTTCCATGGGCACTAGAGAAGAACGTGTATTCTGTTGCTTTGGGGTAGAATGTTCTGAATATATCTGTGATGTCCATCTCGTCCAGTGTGTCATTTAAGACCTTTATTTCCTTGTTGATCTTTTGCTTGGATGATCTGTCCATTTCAGTGAGGGGTGTATTAAAATCTCCAACTATTATTGTATTCTTGTCAATGTGTTTCTTTGATTTTGTTATTAATTGGTTTATATAGTTGGCTGCTCCCATGTTAGGGGCATAGATATTTAAAATTGTTAGATCTTCTTGTTGGACAGACCCTTTGAGTATGATGAAGTGTCCTTCCTCATCTCTTATTATAGTCTTTGGCTTAAAATCTAATTGATCTGATATAAGGATTGCCACCCCAGCTTTCTTCTGATGTCCATTAGCATGGTAAATTGTTTTCCACCCCCTCACTTTCAATCTGGAGGTGTCTTCAGGTCTAAGATGAGTTTCTTGTAGGCTGCATATTGATGGGTTTTGTTTTTTTATCCATTCTGAAACCCTGTGTCTTTTGATTGGGGCATTTAGCCCATTTACATTCAGGGTAACTATTGAGAGATATGAATTTAGTGCCATTGTATTGCCTGTATGGTGATTGTCACTGTATAATGTCTCTGTTCCTTTCTGGTAATACTTTTAGGGTCTCTCTTTGCTTAGAGGACCCCTTTCAATATTTCCTGTAGAGCTGGTTTGGTGTTTACAAACTCTTTCAGTTTTTGTTTGTCCTGGAAGCTTTTAATCTCTCCTTCTATTTTCAATGATAACCTAGCTGGATAAAGTATTCTTGGCTGCATGTTTTTCTCGTTTAGTGCTCTGAATATATCATGCCAGTTCTTTCTGGCCTGCCAGGTCTCTATGGAAAAGTCTGCTGCCAATCTAATATTTTTACCATTGTACGTTACAGACTTCTTGTCCCGTGCTGCTTTCAGGATTTTCTCTTTGTCGCTAAGACTTGTAAATTTTACTATTAGGTGGCGGGGTGTGGGTCGATTCCTATTGATTTTGAGAGGTGTTCTCTGGGCCTCCTGGATTTTGATGCTTGTTCCCCTTGCTATATTAGGGAAATTCTCTACAATAATCCTCTCCAGTATACCTTCTGCTCCTCTTTCTCTTTCTTCTTCTTCTGGAATCCCAATTATTCTAATGTTGTTTCGTCTTATGGTATCACTTATCTCTCGAATTCTCCCCTCGTGGTCCAGTAGTTGATTGTCTCTCTTTTGGTCTGCTTCATTATTCCCTGCCATTTGGTCTTCTATATCACTAATTCTGTCTTCTGCCTCATTTATCCTAGCAGTAAGAGCCTCCATTTTTGATTGCACCTCATTAATAGCTTTTTTTATTTCAACTTGATTAGACTTTATTTCTTTTATTTCTCCAGAAAGTGTTTTTATTTCTCCTGACAGGGTTTCTCTAATATCTTCCATCCCTTTTTCGAGCCCGGCTAGGACCTTGAGAATCGTCATCCTGAATTCCAGATCTGACATATTACCAATGTCTGTATTGATTAGGTCCCTAGCCTTAGGTCCTGTCTCCTGCTCTTTTTTTTGTGGTGAGTTTTTCTGCCTTGTCATTTTGTCCAGATAAGAATCCACTGTCCTCCTTGTTAAGTGAACTTGGTCTTGGCTGGATTTCTTTGATCTTCTGGGGGAGGGGTCTGTTGTAGTGATTCTCAGGTGTCTTTGCCCCAGGCGGAATTGCACTGCCCTTACCAGGGTCCGGTCTAAGTAATCCTCTCAGGTTCGCTTTCGGGAGCTTTTGTTTCCTGACCGTTTTCCGTAGAGTTCCGGAGGACGGGAATGACAATGGCGGCCTCCCAATCTCCGGTTCAGAGGAGCCGAGAGCTAGGGGCCCCAGTCTTCAGTGCGCCTTCAGAGAAAAGCGTTTAATCCCTCCAGTCTCCCTAGCCCACGTTTGCGCCAGAGAGTGCGCGCGCGTGTCCGCCCGCAGACCGCGCGCGCCCACAGACCGCGCTCAGAGAAACTCGTGTGTCATCAGTCCCGTCTCACTGGCTTCTGGGAGTGCTCTGAGCTCACCCAGCCTGTGACCAAGCGTCTCTGTCTCTGGCAGAGTCCCACCTGGAGTCTCCGGACCCCGTAGATCCCTGAGCTCTCCCGGGTCGGAGTCTCCCCGGATCTTGTGGGGCCCCTCGCACAGAGCACCGGCCAGTGCCACAGAGCACCGGTCCGTGTCACAGACCACTAGGAAATCTCGGCTCTGTCTCCGCAGCCGGCTTCCCCGCTCTAATACCTGTGAGCTCTGCGACACTCAGACACCCCCGATCCTTCTGTGACCCCGTGGGACCTGAGTCCACGCTGTCCCCACGAGGTCTTCACCCCAGTTTAGCCTCTGGAGTGATGTCCCTCCGTGGAGCAGACTTTTAAAAGTTCTGATTTTGTGCTCCGCCGCTTGCCGGGAGCCGGCCCCTCCCCCTGGGGTCTATCTTCCCATCGCGTTGGATTCACTTCTCCGCTGGTCCTACCTTTCAGAAAGTGGTCGATTTTCTGTTTCTAGAATTGTTGTTTTTCTTCTCTTCGATCTCCTGTTGGATTTGTAGGTGTTTGGAATCGGTATATGCATTTTTTAAAGGATCTTATAACTACCAGGCAGGAGGTATTAAACAGTTAACAAAAGGAGGCTGAGCTGGCCTAAAAAAGTACTTTCTAGTAAGAACATGCAGTGTGAGAGATAGCAAATGTGTAATTTTGTGTAAAAAGTGAGTCACATTTGATTCACCATTTGTCCTGCACCAAGGGTCTGATGAATTCTAACAGCAGCACAGAGCATAGATAAAGAAATTGGTTTTATTGGACAAGAGGAAACTTACAGAACCCAAGGGTCAGCAAGAGAAGAGAAGGATCCTTGTATCTGTCTAACAAGAGCCATGCCCAGAACACCTGCAGTGTGGTCCCATATACACCTGTAAGGATTACACTTTTACAGCTTCCATTCTTATAGAATGAACATACTTATTGGGAACCACATATGTTGGGCATATGACATGGGTACAAGGAAGGCTCTGGAACTTCCAAATTCAAAGCACATGAAGTTTGGTTGGAGTCGGACAAGGAAGCAGATATTGTGGTTATGATGTAAGCGCTATGACAAAGGCATGTTCTGGGGCCTCGGGGTGTAGAAGAAAGGCATCTGATCCAATTTTGTACAGTTCAGGAGAAGCTTCTGGAGAGAGGTCTTTTTTTTTTAAGATTTTATTTATCTATTTGACAGATAGAGATCACAAGTAGGCAGAGAGGCACGTAGAGACAGAGAGGAGAAAGCAGGCTCCCCGGGGAGCAGAGAGCCTGATTTGGGGCTCTATCACAGGACCCTGGTATCCTGACCTGAGCCAAAGGCAGGGGCTTAACCCACTGAGCCACCGGGGCACCCCGAGAGGTCTTTTTCAATATGAATCTTTACCTCATCTGTTTGAAGTTAGGTGACTGGACCAAATGACCTCTTTGGCCCTTCCTTACACAAAGTTCTATGACATGGAGCACAGAAAACGGAGCCCATGAAAAGGAGGACTTCACCTTAACTATTAGGGTTCCCCACCAAAGAGAAGAGAACAAAAGGACTTTGAAGGTACACAAGAGAGATTTGGCTAGGATGACAACTCTTTAGGGGTTTGTTGGAAGCTTCCCAGATTTAAAAATTCCAGACTAAGGAGTGGCAATAAAAATGCTACCCACTCCAGTAACTTCTAGTTTTGATGGGATCTCCAACTTTGTCAGAGCTTCTAGAATGGAAGAGTTAACTCCATGCTGGTGTGAAGTGACTCCTAGTCAGGAGAAGGGTACGGAAAATGCGGTCTTCCTCCAGTCCTCCCTGGACTGTGGATTTCTATTCCACCTGCCACTTGTTTCTTTCTAGGGAATAGGAAAACACACAGCCTTCTGGACCATCAGATTGAGTTAGTGGTCATTTCAAAGCCATCGGTCAAGAAAATGAAGTTGTTTATACATCCTTTCTGTGGTATTGTCTTCACATTTGTTGATTAAAAAGGAAGGAAAAAAAAGAATGACCTAAGTGAACACTGGAGGAAGATGGAGGGTTAGAACAGATGATATTTATGAGTGACTGAGAATTTCAATCCCAGCAGCTAAAATGGTGAACTTGGGATCCCTGGAAATGGGAATAGTTGACTTAACAGATGGTAGGCGGCTCTCGTCAGGGAAGTCTGTTCTGAGCACGAGCCTAATTGACTAGTTCATATCTGTATAAATTAACATTTTTTAAAGCTATGTTCTTCTCAGGAGAATTTTCAGGGTAAACATTTAGAGTTTTCCAGGTCTTTTCATTGGAAAATGTATCAGTGGACAAAGGTTCATTTTGCCAGTTCAGAAACTGTACACTGGAAGTTCAAATGGACCATGATCTGTCTTAAAAATGATGCAAAAATTGGAGAACTGAAATGCACCTTTTTTTCTGGCTCTCATGATGTTCTTCTGTAAGTTCTGTTGTCTGAACAGCTCCTTGGGGCAAACATCTGCCTACTTAAAATCTTATTAGGAAAATAACTTCATTTAAATCTTTCCTCATAGCCCCTCTCATGCAAATTTCAGTGTACAGTCAGGCAGGCTAGGGAAAATTGAAACAATTAAGTATGTCTAAATTAAACTATTTTTTTATTTTTTGGTATATTCTATAGTATTTTTTTTACGTACAACAACACGTTTAACACTGAATATCTGTCTTTTTTTTTTTCTTTAGATTCCTTATATTTGGTCCAACAACACCCAGAGCTCATGTGATGCTGTTTTGGAGCTCATGGTTCTTGGGGACCATAAAACTAGGCATTGCTAATAAATTGACATGTTTAAGTCCAAGTGTAGGGATGATGCAGCAGAGAGAACACTGTTTTATTTCTAAGAGAAGAAAACCATGTAAGACAGGAGAACAACAACAACAACAAAAATCTCCTAATGCCAGCTCATAAACATGAAAAGGAAGAGAATTTCGTAGTGGACTTTTGATACTTGTAGTTTTCCCATGAATTCTTAGGGTCAAAAAAGAACTTACTGGTAATGTTTGTCACCTGGGCATCAAATAAAAGTCAAATGATCTCTTTTCCCATTTTAAAGTTGCAACAGAAAATATTTGTGCATGGTTAAAAACATTCAAAAAGAGTAGAAGGTTGTAAAATAAAATAAACACTTCTCTCCTGGTCCTTTCAGTCTTCTATCTGACCCAAGTTTCAGTCTTCCGAAGACACGGGTTTTTGTTTGTTTGTTTTTGTTTTTTGCTTTTTGTAAAGATTTTATTTATTCATTTGACAGAGAGATAGAGAGAGATCATAAATAGGCAGAGCAGCAGGTAGAGTGAGAGGGAGAAACAGACTCCATGCTGAGCCTGATGTGGGGCTTGATCCTAAGATCCTGGGATCATGATCTGAATTGAAGGCAGATGCTTAATTGACTGAGCCACCCAGGTGCCCCTGAAGACACAGTTCTTAATCTTGTCTTTTGGTTCTTCCAGTGGCCACCTCTGTACATCTAAATCATGTGATTGTAGCAATACTTGTTTGGGTGCTGAAAAAAATATTAAATGTACCCAGTAACATCCCCTTATGAAAGACGAGAAGTCCAGCCTACCTAAGCATCTCTCCACTTCTCCCATTTCTCCCTTTTTGTTATGTCATAAAATTTGGATCTTGTTTTGCTTATGCCTGTAGCTCTAAATACTGTGCTCACACCTTTTGTCATCCATCGACTTCAGACTATATCCCCAGACACTCATGAGGAGAGAAAATATGGCTTCGTTCACTTATATTCCATTCCACTCAAATGAGGACAGCCTTTACAACCCAGAGGCTAGGAGCCTCAGCCTTCCTTTGGTGGGTTATCACCTATTTAGAGAGGAGTTTCCCAGATTTTGCTTGGAGGTAAATACCCCATGGTAAGTGCTTGAGAAGTGGTGGGGGTACATACTGAAAAGTTTGATTCATAGACAGACCTTCAGTAACCGCCAGAACTTTGATTTACTTTCCATCCCCTTCCTCCTCGCTCAGTCTGGAGCTTTGAGCTTCTCCTGAGTTTACCACGAAGAGTGTTTACTACTTTTGATGCTGAGTGAGGACTTTCTACATTCTCTTTGTCTACAAATATGATCTTGTTAAATTTCCATCTTGTGAAAATTTAATCAAAATCTCTGGCTGGTTGATAGATTTGTGCTTCTTTGGGTGTGAAGGGAGTGAAATACATGCACTTGGGTGACCATCTGGAAAGTCTTGATCTTTCCATTCCAGTCCTTACTCACCAGTCAAAAGTTTCAACTTTCTTTTGCTTGTGTAGAAATTGGAATGAATACAGTTCTGATCATTCAGTCCCTGTTTCAAAGGCACGGAATGTCTTCCCAAGAAGGTCTTTATCCCTTCCTTGTTCTTCAGTACCAAATGGATGAACTATGGCCTTGCTTCCCACTACTTCTTCATGTACCCTTTGCTCCCATCAAATTGAATTGCTCACAATTTCCTGAAACTAACTTTAATTTCCTACTTTTATGCTTTTGGTCTGCTGTTGTCCTGCCACTCCCTGGAAGGCTTCCTCACCTCAATATCTGCCCCTCTAGACATTAGCTCACTTGCAGAAATGCAAGTCAAAGACCAGCTACTTTGATGAGTTTTCTCTGACCCCAGCCAGTTACCCTCTCTTACTCCTCTGTGATCTCACAGCATATTGTAGAAGTTAGCACCTCTCTGTGGGATTTACCACGTTCAATTTCAGTTGTAGTTACTCATACGGTATCTCATCGTCCTTTACCCATAGCTTCATGGAGGACAAGGTGTATGTCTTAATCACATTTGGATTTTCTACAACTGTTACCACAGTGGGAGACTGACAAGGGTTTGCAGGTTTCTCACTGGAGACAAATGCCATATACTCTGCTCCTATACATTTACCACAGATCTTTCTTGGGATGCTTTCTGCTTTCTCAACAATTTGTCTTAATAATTCTTAATATGAATTCATCCCGACATGCAAGGGTGTTCAGGTTAGATGTATACAAAGGATGGATGGTGCATTCAGTGTGGGATGAGCAGTAGGTAATGGGAAGTGACTGAGAAATAAAAACAGCTTGTGAAGAAATTCTATTTATTTCATTTTATTTCTTTTCAGTGTTCCGGAATTCATTGTTTATGCACCAAAGAAATTCTCTTATTATACCATGATGGCATCCTCAACATTTGGAACTGCTATTGGTGTCACGAGAAGCCTGGAGTAGAATCTTTAGAGGTAGATGGGATCATGACTGAAAACTTGGCGAGTTTCCCATGACCCCAGTGCTAGAAACCCCATGTGTTACTCACTTCTGCTTGGTTGTGCTGCAGTAACAAATAGCTGTTAGTGACTTACAACACATGTTTAGTTTTAACTCACCTTACGTGGCAGGTGTAGGTCAACCATATCTATGCTCTATGTGTCTTCCTTGTGGGATCTTTGAAAGATTCAGCCTATCTGGGAAACTCTGACCTTGGGCAGTAGAAAAAGAGTCATGAAACTGTTATATAATGACTTTATAAGCTTTCATCTTAAAAGGGCACAAATCACTTTCTCTTACATGTCATGGGCTAAAAGAATTCACATGGCCAAGCCTAGTGTCAAACAGGGCAAAGAAATGCAATCTTCCCAAAGGGAGGGAAGAGAATAATTAAGGAAACTCATATAAACCACCTTGCCTCAGAAAATAAATATTAGTGACAATAATAATAACACCAGTAATAACAAACTATAAGTGAATAATAAAACCTACATGTGGGCACCTCCATGAACGAGAAGATAAATCACATCATACTTTATCCTTGAAGAGCTCTAACATGTAAGTGGTAGAAGACATACTTAGAAAGTTTAGTTTGTTAGTCTAAGGCCACCTAGTTAGTTCAAGAACCAATATTCTAAACCAAGTCTCTTGGCACCCAGTGAGAAGTAAATAAATTCCATTGTTGTGCCAAGGTAAAGCTATGGGGGCTTTGCCCAATTACTCCAGCAATGTGTAAAAATGTGCCCCAATGTGCTTTGGTTCGAACCCTTCATCTGAAGCTGCCTTTACAGCCTCCAGCCTTGGAGCTTCTGATCTCGTTCCTTCCCTTGCATGAAAACTGGGGTTTGTCATCATTTTAATTTGACACTGTCTTTTGAAGAGGTGTGGGGGTTTTCTGGCTCTACTATCTTCTATTGCCCTGAGTAATCCTCCAGAAGCTAACCAGAAATCTTGAAGTCCACCCTGCCCCCAGTACATGGTTGTGGCTCCAGCAAAATCTGAACCCAATCAACCCTTAGGTGGCTCATTTTAAAAGAGGTTTGGCAGAGTCAAACTACTGTCAGTGACCCTCTATAAATATTTATAAGCAGGGATCTTTCTGATAATTTATTATGAAAAGAAATTGTTCCCCCATAGTTTCAAGTTGTCATCTGTTAGGCAGGCCCAGTATTTCATTTTAATGTAAAAAAGATCACTTAGTGATATACTCTGATAATTCCTGAAATCTGTCACCTATCATAGGAGAATAATATTGGCAGTCCTCCAAAACTTACCCGCAGCAAAGCAAGATCAGGGAAGAAGGTAAATATTCTAAGGAAAGGAGGATAGTTTCTACAGCGAACAACACTGAATCATACATTGCAAAATGCTAATATCGTTAGCAGCCTGTTTATCAACTTATCTGTATCATGGTTATGTGGAAGGGTATTGACAATGCAAGGCCTTGCTTTTCTTCGTGATTTAAATTGCCTGTATAATTCATGAGCAAAAAGCAAAGCAGGAACCGAGGAGGCCTGTGCTGGTTGTGCGGGTCATCGGATGTGTTTAAATGCATTCTTTTCTTCCAGCCGTCGGCCTGCCTCTGTGTCAAGCACACAGAGTCGATTTGCTTAGAGTTCACTTTAACTCTGATTTTACATCAAACGTGCAACATCACTTTGTAATCGTTAAGTGTTTTGCTTAGCTATTAAATATTAAAGTTCCTCTGATTGCTAAACCCATAATTAAGAGAGGAAGGAAACCCGTAATGTTACAGATGTTTTCCCATTTGGTGATCATGTGGTGAAAGTTAACACAAATATAGATACAGTCATTGTTTGGTATGAACCGGAACTGCTGAGGAGACCCAGAGATGATAAAGGAAAGCAGTTGAGATGAGTGATTGTTAGCAGAAGGAGAGGAGGAGGCTCATGTGCATAAATGAGTGTGGATACTCGAGGAGAAGTAAGGCAGGGCTCTCCCCTTAGATGTTGATCACCTGCCACAGTGGGCTGGATGCAGAAGCAGGTCAAGATTTGGTTCTTTTTGCTGTTTAGAGTTTTACTCTCCTCACCTGCAAAATGAGGATAATAATGCCTGCCTTATAAAACTAACAAGAGAATTCAAGGAGGTGATGGGTATAAAGGTTTTAGCATTTGATGATTGTAGCTATTATTACCCCTTGTCTATAAACTCCACGAGAACAGGGACTTTGTCCCATGCATTGCCATGCTTTTGTCCAGAAGATATAATTTATTAAAAATATTTGCATATAATATATATAAGTAAATACATATTTATATATAAACATATAATGAATATAAAGATATATATGGCTTACAATGGACTCTCAATAAACATGAACTGAAATAATTATTTAAAAAAAAGAGTAAGAAATGAGTAGAAATGAGGAACTTGACAGAAAACAGTATATTGAAAAGATCAGTTTATGAGAAAAAATATTAAGAAAATTCTGGTTAGATAACAGGAAACATATATGTGAAAAGGTAAACTCCAGGTCAGGGCAGACATGTGTCAAATGAATGTATAGAATAAGCAGAAATAACAGTCTTGAAGCATTATCTCAGGAAATCATTTTGACATTACACCCTATTAGTCCGTGGAATAATGTTCTACAATGAAGATTAATGTTGTAGGGATATATAACCCCAACACTACAATGGGCTCAACAAAATGATTCCACCAGTTGCTTTCTACCTCTGACTCCAGTTCTCTGATAATCTGTAGGCAGAAAAAGGATAGACTTTTCTCCCAAGAGCCCCAGAGATATAGAATCTCAAACTCAAAGGTTTTTTGCTCCTATACCTACATATGCTCGTTTGAAAGCATGATGTAGTCAAATCCCATCATGACCTGTCTATATGCTCATAGTTGGCTCCTTTTAGAATAATCCCCAGCATTTTTGCCAATGGCTCTGCATTCTGACCATTTAAGGCACCCTGAACCATCACTCGTTACGGTTTGACTGTTCTAGTCTTTCAAGACAGCATGTTAAGTTTTAGAGGAACAGACAGTGTTTGCCTCAAAGGCAACCTAAAGTCAAGTTATGGCATTTTAAGACATTGTAAACCAAATATGAGATATAAAAGGCATTACTGTATTCAGGTCAGTGCTGTAGCTTTGAGTAGGTTTCTAGGATGTGAGTTTTCACAAGACCAAGATTTCCATGAACAGGTTAATGGGTAATTAGGATGAGTCCAAGAGATAGGGTATTCTGGGATATCTGCAGACTGCTTTTTGCTGGGGCACACATAGCATTATTGTGCACATTAAATATTAGGTTATATAGTGCTTAAGGCAAAGCAAAGTGAAATTACTTGCATTTTCTTGAAAAATGAGTCACTAAAGACTCCAGAAATTGGAGTCTAGACGGAGTGAGTGAATAAACCAGGCAATGGAAGGGACAATCATTGCAACTGATCCTGACAGGTTTGCCTACATCAGCCTGCACTGCTCCGTGAGGCCATCGAAATGACCAGATCAGAGGGGCAGATCCCCTTGTGACTCCAGGTGGGTCCTTGGGTCCGTGCTCCTGCAGTAAAGCCACCGAACGAGGAAATGGAGCATAAACAGCGCAGCGGCATGTTGATAGAACAGCACCTTGAACGATGATGTTCCGAGGAGCAGGACTGAAGGCAGATGTCATTTGGCCCCAGAATTTCTGTTTGGTGACATTTTATGGGAACTGATCTGCCCACAGATCAGCGGGCAATTATTCATCTCATGGTTAACCCAAACTCACTGGGCACCCATGTTTCTCTCCTAGTGTAAAAGCAAGCTCTTTTCCCAAGCAAGTCAGGCCTCATATCAAAGGAAGGACAAAGTTTTTACTTAGAAATATAATATTCCCCTACAGGAGCTGAGAGAAATGTGGTTCCCAAGTTTCTACCAATTAGAAGGCATCTTCCTTCGAATCGGAAGGCAAAGGCTGTGTCTGGTTTTGCTCACTGGGCCCTTCTGCCTAGTCCAAAGCCCTGCACCTAACGGTAATGTTGACTTAATCACGTTGAAATTCTTGAGATGAGTATCTTCAACAGGTATTCTTGGAAGAAGGTGATCTCTTAAACAAAGTTAAGTTTTACTTAAAGTTACTTCATTAGGCCATTTTTAGGAGTGAATGCCACATTCAGGGCTTTTCCTGGCTTGACTTTATAAAGTTTATTATCTTTCAGCATGTTTCCTCATCAATAAAAAAAGTTCCTCTTTCCAAGCTTTTGATTATGTTTCAAAGACACTAGAAGGCAAAAATCCACAGCAGGGAAAGAGGGCGGGCAGGGGGCCATGAGGCTGGGTTTTCCCTTTGCCAAACAAGCCCAGCTGCTCCAAAGCCGGGGCTGGCAGGAGAACCGGTGAGAGGGGAGGCACACTTTCCTCCTGAATGTCTTGGTTCTGGTGCTGTTAGGGACCAGGCTCTGTTGAGGTCTCCCAACCCATACCTCACCCCTCTCATCTCACTGAGACACCTTTCCTCGAGTCTTGAAGAAATCTGAGAGCAGGACAGAGGAGAACAGAAGAGTGCTCAGTACACATTTAATAACAGTATTTTTATTTTATTTTATTTTTTAATAAAGATTTTATTTATTTATTTGACAGACAGAGATCACAAGTAGGCAGAGAGACAGGCAGAGAGAGGAAGGGAAGCAGGCCCCCCGAGGAGCAGAGAGCCCGATGTGGGGCTCAATCCCAGGACTCTGGGATCATGACCGGAGCTGAAGGTAGAGGCTTTAACCTATTGAGCCACCCAGGTGCCCCAATAGTACTTTTATTTTAATACTAAATATATCCTCCACACAATAAGAATGAGAGCCTGGAGGTTTGGGGGGTAGTGTGGGTATGGGTACACTAACTTCCATCCTACAGAAACAGCAGACTTGGAGCATTCCAAGGAAATCTAGTTGCTAACTCAAAACCAAAGGCTCTTTGTAACTGAGGACCTGTTCTTCCTGCGGTCTTCTGGTTCTGTATTGTCCTTAGCAACTCAGGCCTTCCCTCCAGGCTCTTCATAGCTGGTTCCTCTGGGACTCAGAGTATGTCCCCACCCACCCCAAGCTACTATTCCTGGGGCCAGCTCTTGGCCACTGTCTGGCTCCTTTGATTCTGTTTTGTTCCTCACCTTTCAACAGGGCCTGTAATCCTCTCACATGCTGACTTACAGCATTCTAACCAGGCTCCCAGGAGAGTCCAAGCCTTTGTCATCCTCCCACATTTCCTGCCAGCCACTCTGCTCTACCTCGTCATGTGGTGGGGGTTGGAAACTTCCTGGGTTTTGATTTATTTGTTTTTGGTGCAAGGACTGCCAGGTCAGACAGCTGATGAGCTGGAGGCACGGTTCTTGGTTCTGTTTCTCTTCTTTTCCATTACCGGGCTGAAGGAGAAAAGGCTGTGTCAATGAATCTGCTTCCTCCCACCCTCGGATATGTTTACTGGCCTTTAGAAGAATAAGTAGAAGTTTTAGCAAATTAAATTTTAATAAAACTCACTCACTGAACATCTTTTATCTTTAAAGCAGTGCTCTAGGTCCTAGAGTGGGAAAGTATGGGTGGAGGCTGGCAGGGACTGGGAGGTTCCTATCCTCACCCTCACTGGCTCCTGAGCTCACAGCTCACTGTGTAGCTTTAGAGAAGGACTGACTTGGGGCACCTGGGTGGCTCAGTCACTTAGGCATCTGACTCTTCCTTTCAGCTTAGGTCATGATCTCAGGGTTGTGAGATCGAGCCTTGTGTCAGGCTCTGTGCTGAGCACGGAGCCTGCTTGAGATTCTCTCTCTCCCTCTCCCACTGCTCCTCCCTTCTCTTCTCCCTGGTGCTCTCTCTCTCTCTCTCTCTTAAAAAAAGAGAGAGAGAGAGAGATGGACTATTATTAGTCCTTGAATTTAATGCAAAAGGTCAAGCATTTTTTATGACTTAATTATTTGGTAAATAAAAATGTTCATATTTTTGTCTAAAACAGAAATTACTCTCAGATGTCCAGATTTTTCTTTTGTGTACTTAATAATTAATCCCCAATTTACTAATCACTCGTATGTCCAAATGACAACCATCCTCTAGGCCTGCTGTTTTTCTTCTCTTCCTTTCATTGGAGCTCCTGGCACTACCATGGGAAACAAGTAAAGCATATCAAAACTTGTTTTGTTTTGTTTTTATAAAGTGTGTGTATGTGTCTGTGTGTGTGTGTGTGTTTTAAAGATTTTATCTATTTATTCTATTTATTTGACAGAGAGAGAGTGAGAGAGGAACACAGCAGGGGGGAGTGGGGGAGGAAGAAGCAGGCTTCTCACTGAGCAGGGAGCCCAATGCAGGGCTCGATCCCAGGACCCCAGGATCAAGACCTGAGCCAAAGGCAGATGCCTAATGACTGAGTCACCCAGGTGCCCCAAAACTCATTTGTTTTTTAAAGATATCCATAATTTCAGAAATAAAGAAGCAATAAATGGCAAATAAACATCTGGAAAGATGCTGTACATCGCATGTCATTAGGCTAATACAAATTAAAACAATAATAAGATAGCACTACGTACATATTAGAATGACCAAAATCTAGGACACTGACACCACCAAATGCTGGGGAGGATGTGAAGCAATAAGAACCCTCATCCACTGCTGGTGGGAATGCAAAATAGTAAAACTAGTACCACCACTTTGGGAGACAGCTTGACGGTTTCTTACAAAACTAAACATACTCTTACCATACCATCCAGCAAGAGCAATCATGCTTTTTGGTATTTACCCAAAGGGTTAAAAACTTACATCCACACAAAAACCTGCACACAAATGCATACAGCAGCTTTATTCATAACTGCCCAAACTTGGAAAGAACCAAGATGTCCTGCAGTAAGTGAACGGATAAGGAAACAGCAGTACATCCTGAAAATGAAATATTATTCAGTGGCAAAGGCTATCAAACCACGAAAAGACATGGCGGAAACTAAGTGTATATTACTAAGTAAAAGAAGCCAATCTGAAAGGATACCATACTGTGATACCGACTACATGGCATTCTGGAAAAGGCAAAACTACAGAGACAATATAAAGATCAGTGGCTGCCGGGGGTGAGAGAGAGGGGAGATAAATAGGCAGGGCACAGAGGGTGTTTGGGGCAGTGAAAATACTCTGTGTGACACTGTAATGGTAGGTACACATCATCATACATTTGTCCGCACCCATAGAATATCACACCAAGTGAGAGCTCTAATGTGAACTGTGGACTCTGAATGGTTATGGTGTGTCAGTGTAGGCTCATCCTTCACAAAAATGTACCAGTCTGGGGAGTGAGGCTGATAATGGGAGAGGCCGTGCATGCGTAGGGGCAGGAAGTATATGGGCAATCTCTGTACTTCCTCTCAACTTTATTGTAAAACTTAAACTGTTTAAAAAGAAAAAGTCACCACAGGTGTGTCAGGCCCTGGGCCATCGCTGTAGGTTATTTGATATATGCACAAATTCTCTTATATTGACTACCGTGTTTATGAGTTGAGCTATTCGAGCAGGTCTGCATTCACAGGGTTTCTGATGATTGGCCAGTCCCGCATTCCTGTCAATTAGTTGGGCAGATGGTGCTCATTCCAAGCATCTGAGTAGAGGGGAGCAGGTGCCCAGCCTGTGGATCATAGGCAGACCCCAGGCGAGCTGGCCTTGAAGGAAAGGTGGGTGGCATGCCTTAGAGAGATATGTGGGCTCCCTGCTGATGAGGTACTGTAGGAGGAATGCTGAGAGGTAGGAAAGGGGTCGAAGAAAATGAAGTGAGATAAGGCCAAAGTCAAATAAGTGCTTCTTTCTTTTTTTTTTTTTTTTTTTAAGATTTTATTTATTTGACAGACAGAGAGCACAAGGAGGCAGAGAGGCAGGCAGAGAGAGAGGAAAGGAAGCAGGCTCCCTGCCAAGCAGAGAGCCCGATGCAGGGCTTGATCCCAGGACGGTGGGATCACGACCCGAGCTGAAGACAGAGGCCCAACCTACTGAGCCACCCAGGCGCCCCAAATAAGTGCTCTTTCAAAAGTCATTGCAGGATGGCCCTAAGCCAGGGAAACCAGAAGTTCATTTTCTTATTTTGTTCTTTTTCCTTTCACCCAAATAGCCCCAGAAGTAGTATTCAACGCATTATGGGTTAAATAGGCATCGAGGAATAGGTTTGGGAATTTAATCACCACATATAAGATATCATTCCCATGGGAAATATGTTCCAACTTCCAAATGACTAACTTAAGAGATGACACTCTTCAAAGTAGTAGGTCCCTTGCCCCTGAACTAACTTTTAGCAGAACACATAACTAAATATAAACTTCCAGATTGTGAAAGTTCATGATTGTGATCATTTCTGGACTCTTGACTTCATTAAGTAAATTGTTGATCCTTGCTCATTTTGTTGCTAAGCTCACTATAAGCTGTTTATATTGACTTTTCTATGTTGATTTTTTAAAAAAGATTTTTATTTATTTATTTATTTATTTGACAGAGAGAGATCACAAGTAGGCAGAGAGGCAGGCAGAGAGAGAGGGGGAAGCAGGCTCCTCGGTGAGCAGAGACCCCAATGCAGGGCTCGATCCCAGGACCCTGGGGTCATAACCTGAGCTGAAGGCAGAGGCTTTAACCCACTGAGCCACTCAGGTGCCCCTTCTATGTTGATTTTTAAGAAAAACTGTTTATTTTACCAAAATCATAAAGTGTCCATATTTTGAAAAACAAATCTGAATGATATAATTATAGGGAATCAACAAACAATGTGGATTAACTTTTCACTAGAGGCAGAAATACACTTAAGCTAAAATCTTAATTGCCAATGAGGTCTGATCCGAGGTGCCCACCATGATTCCATGACCCCCAGATCTTGTCGACCTTCATTACCCACACTGCAAAAATCATTGCTACCCTTGCATTCTTAGGTTAAGGGTGTTTTATTGCCAAAGAATTCTTAGGTGGTATGGGAAGAGCAGAATTTACTCTTCAATGTAACGTGGCCAGCAGTGCCTGTCTTCCTAACTTGGGAGGAAATCAGATGATGTATATGAATAAGCATTGTATATTTTAAAGTGTTTTTAAAGCCCACACATCTTTGGAGAACAAATAATTAAACAGCAAGATCAAGCCACTTTATGTAGGGAAAATTTCTTTTTTATGGCATACGAAATAACAGTGATAATAACTTCCAAGGCAATAGAAGAGTTTTGGCTATGGTTTTTTATTTGCTTTTGTTTGTTGTACTTATTTATTTATTTGTTTGTTTGTTTATTTTTTGTGGCTCTCCACCTAAGAGTTACTTTCTGCCCTTTAAAAGCTAGTGTGTGTGTGTGTGTTTGTGTATGTATATGCATGTATATAGATGTATATGTATATGTGTGTGTGTGCATACCCATGGTCTGAATTGTCTAGAAACAAACCCTAAAACAAAATCTACATAATGGCATTTGACTGAAGAGTGAATCCTAGGAAAACAGGAGTGAGAAAGAAGTGGAGTAAGAAGGAAGGAGGGTGAGCAAGTCGAAGGGAGCGTGTTCCTGAGATGCCTGCCTTCCATGAGGCATTGATGGCCTAGTGCTGTGGGAAGCTCTAGAAAGAACACATGATGCCACGTTCTCTCTCACCAATCTCTCCAGGGGGAGAAAAGGAGAATTATTTCACTGGCTTCCAAGTTGTGTTGATTGGAACTTACTTCCGTGATATATTAATACCGTAATACCCTTTAGGTTTTGAATCAACATCTGCATACACTTTGCAACCACAGGGAAGTGTCCAGGTGCTTGGTGGCCTGGATGTAGGATTAGGGACCCACATAACACTAGGGATGCAACTCTGGCCCGGGTCTGTAGAAGTAAGAGCAGCAACAACCAAGCTCTGTGACTCTAAGCAACACCAAGGCAAGTGTGTGGGGCCAAGGTGAAGCCCAAACCATACAACAGTTTTGAGAAGGGAGGACATTTCTGGTTCTCACACTGCAGAGAGTTGTATGGAAGCCAGGAGTAATGGAAATAATTAGAGGTATAGAGTTGATTCAAACTTGACCTATAATGACCACTTTGAGTAGCTGCCACAGAGAGAGTAAGATTTTTCTGCAAAGTCCTATTTCAGACATGATACAAGGGAGCAACTTGATAAAGATCAGTGTGACAGGGACAAGAATGCGGGAAAGATGAACCAGTGATGCAGAAAGAAAGATCCCAAAGAGTAAGATAAGATTATTCTGGTGTTGAACAAGCTTCATCAGGCCTTACAGCCACAATTCATGGAAATGTTGGATGGGTTTTTTTGGTATCTATACATAATGCATGTATTTATTCATGCAACAAGTATTTATTGAGAACCGACTGAAGGCTAGGTTCTATTCTAGGCCTGGCCACACCACAGTTTCTGCCCTATTGGCACTTAGATTCCAGTGGAGGAAGACAGACAGTAGTATGTAAGGGTGGTAAGTGCCACAAAGAACAATAAAGCAGGACAAGGGAGAGAGGGTGTGTGTGTGGCCGAAGGGCAGGAGGGCTATTTGAGATAGGACAGTCAAGGAAAACCTTCATGGTAGGCAACAGTTGAGCAGAGATCTAAAGAAGAGAAAGGAGTGAGCTGGGTCTCTGGAGGAAGAGCCATCCCTGAAGCACAAGCCCAAGAAGAGGCCAGCAGGTGTTATGGAGGAGATATGCTTTCATATGACGAACACCTGCCCAGGCACAAGTTTTCCCCAAGTAAACAACTGGTAAACTGCCTACGGTTTGTTTAATCTTTTCTCCAGATATCCTCAATGTTACTGATATCATAAATGTCAGAACTGGAAAAAGCCCTTTGTGCTGTTATTCAAAAGAGATACCTGCAAATGGGGAAACCCATTGACAATTGCAGTCATGATCCTGGCAGCCAGGGCCCAGTCACACTAACTAGGCAAATAGGATCCTCTGGGAAGGTTGGAAGAACTTGTTCATGGAAGGACATGACCCACAGCTCAGCGTACATGGCAGATGTGTCTTGGAGGGACCAGACACCAGACCAGGGGAGTTTAAGGTGGAATCAGGATGAAAGAAAAGTTCTACCTGTGGTAGACAGCTCTAGGCCTGAGAGCTGGTTTTGAAGTTGCTTTGTTTGGCCCAAAGATAATAGCAGTTAATAGACTGTTGAATGTCTTTTAAAAATTGAATTAGAATGCCTTCAGGTCAAGTGTGTATTGTTTTTGCGGTCAACTGTTGTAGGTTTGCCTACTCAGGGTAGACCAGCATGACATTTCATATCATGCCAAACCTACAGCTCTCAATGTAGAGATGAATGCTAAACGTGTGGAAATAAGTCATAAGGCAGAAATCCAGAGAATCCACACAAATGGGGATACACACATGCAGAGGACCAGAATGGGGTATTGGCAGTGTTGGAAGAACCACATCTGTATTTGCTTGGAGGTCTAGGCTATTTTTCAAGGTTTATAACTGGGCTATAAAAATGTATTTGTGACATTTTAAGTCCCAGCCTGAGAACAAATTCTGATTTTTAAGTTCAAACTTATCATTCCCAAACTCATTCTGGCACCTTTTTAGGGCTTGATGAATTGTTTCAAAGATGTGTATTGCTTTTAAGTCTCTATTTTATGGCCAAGCTTGTAATACGTAAACTGCTCTGAATTTTGTTAAGATAGTGAGTGATTAGACAGGGACATGACTTTTAAAACAGAAAACAACAAAGAGGTTTAACTGCATTAAGAGAGAAGGATAGTACATTTTATGTAGTTACTCTGTTTCTAAGAATTAAAATATGCCTCCTCTGGATATGTATTTGCAGCATGTAACATAATAAGGGAGCTCCCAAAATATCACTGTGTTCTTTGCAAGAAAGGGCAACAATTTGTTCTGTATCAATAGCAACATTGTCTATTTCAAACAGCTTTCAGCTGGGATCTCTAAGTTCTGCACAAATATTATTCAAACCACCTAATACCAGATGGATGTTGCCATGGTTGATCGTTGATTAGAGCAGTAGGTTGAGAGCTAGTTATTCTTGAATTTGTCTCAATTTCTTTTGACCCCAAGTCAAGTGGCTTAGAATATCTGGGTGCTTCTCAGGCCAAGAGCCTCTTTAAACAGCCAAACTCATTGTCAAGTACCTGAAGACCTTAAAAAAATCAGCCTTGCCTGAGACTTGATACATCCTATACAACTATACAATTTGATACATCCTAGGATTTTAGGATTCTGATTCCAAGTTATGAAAACCAACTGAGAGAAAGAAATATGGGCAACTTCTTAGAACCAGAGAACTCACAGAACACAAATGCAGAATAGGATTGCAGCCAGGCTTTAGGAAGGAATGAGAGAAATGGCAGGCCACTGGGAAACTAGACATAGCCTCATTCAGATTCTGGTCTCTGTTTCTTTTCATGTCTGTCCCTAAATCGTTGTCTTTCTCTTAAGACCCATGTCTCTGCTCCTTTATCTACATGGCATAATGGGACTGTCCTCAACTGCCATGTTTATGTTTTAATTTTTGCTTCCCAAAAGGTGATGACATCTTTTGCTCTGTATTAGTTATCTATTGCTGGGTAACAAATTACCTTAAAGCTCAGTGACTTTAGAGATCTTTTTTACTTAATTAATTTATTTGTTACATTTATTACCCTATAGTTTTCATGGGGCCAGAACACAAAGTGTGGCTTAACTGGGTGCCCCTCTTCAAAATCTCACAGGAGGCTGTAATTGAAATGCTTATAAGGGCTGCAATCTCATTCAAAAGTTTCACCGAGGGAGGATCTGATCCAAAATTTGTTCACATGTCTGTTGGCAAGATTTGGTTCCTTGGAAGAGTTGGGCAGCCTAGCTACCGACTTCTTATAATTCCTTGCAACATGGGCCTCTCCTTAGAGCGGCTCACAATATGGCAGCTGGTTTCTATCAGAATGAGCAAGAAAGGGAGAGCAAGATAGTAGCTGCTGTCTTGTTATTACCTAATCTTAGAAGTGACATGCCATCACTTTTTTTCCTATTCTATTTGTTAGAAGTGAGACAGTAGGATCAGTCCACACTCAAGGAGAGAGGACATAAATTCTAGTACATAGAGAACACTGGGGCCCTTTACAGAGGCGCCTATCACATCCTCTCTGTCTTTGTCTACTGATTCCAAATTCATTGGCAAAGACCTCTCACTGACCCAACTTAAGTCAGATGACTATTGTTGTTCCAGTTAGCTGTACAGGTAGTGTAGACTCGTGGTCTATGTGCCATTTCTGATGGTATGAGTAGTTGTGCAAGACAGATTGGGAACCATCATGGGCAAGGAAGGCAGTTAAAGGGCTTGAACCTGAGTAAAATGCTCTAAAATATCACCACAACAAACTTACTTAACCTTTCTTTCTTTCTTTCTTTCTTTCTTTCTTTCTTTCTTTCTTTCTTTCTTTCTTTCTTCCTTCCTTCCTTCCTTCCTTCCTTCCTTCCTTCCTTCCATTCATTCTTTCTTTCTTTCTTTTTTTTTAAGATTTTATTTATTTATTTGACAGACAGAGATCCCAAGTAGGCAGAGAGGCAGGCAGAGAGAGATGAAAGGAAGCAGACTCCCTGCTGAGCAGAGATCCCGATGTGGGGCTCGATCCCAGGACCCTGGAATCATGACCTGAGCCGAAGGCAGAGGCTTTAACCCACTGAGCCACCCAGGTGCCCCTTAACCTTTCTTTCTTAACAGAAATAAAAACTTTCCTAGCAGATAATTCATCTCCTAAAAGGATAGTTCCATGCATACAGATTTTCTGAATAATTCAAATTCCTGAAGCCCTTAATTCTAAATTATATATGTAACTGAGGCTAATGTGCTTTTTAAATAATTCACAATATGTGCCATGATCCTTTTTTCATTTGTTTTTATTTATTAAATTGCAATAAAATATATATAACATACAATTTACCATTTTAACCATTCTTAGCTGTATAGTTCAATGGCATCAGATACATTCACAATGTTGTATCACCATTACCATCATCCATCTCAAGAACTTTTTTCATCTTCTCAAACTGAAATTTTATACCCATTAAACATTTCACATTTCCCTTGCTCCTTAGCCTGGGAAATCAGCATTCTACTTTATGTCTCTATGAATTTGACCTCTCTAGGAAATTCAAATGAGTAAATCATACAGTATTTATCCTTTTGTGACTGGCTTATTTTTACTTAGCATAATGCCATCAAGGTCAACCATTTGGTGGCATGTGTCAGAATTTTCTTCCTCTTTATGGCTTAATAATCTTCCATTGTATCTCTATACCACATTGTCTTTATGCATTCCTCCATTGATGGATAGACACTTGGGCTGTTCCACCTCTTGGCTATTGTGAATTATACTACAAAGAGTACTGGTAGGCAAATTTCTGTTCAAGTCCCTGGTTTCAGTTCCTGGGGGTATATGTTCAGATGTGAAATTACCGAATCACAGTAATTATATTTTTGACTTTTTGAGGAATTGTCATCCTGTTTTCCATAGAAGCTGTGACATTTTACACTCCCACCAGCAGAGCACAAAGATTCTGATTTCTCTATATCCTTACCGATACTTATTTTCTGGTTTTTGTTTTTGTTTTGATGATAGCCATTCTAGGGATGAAAAGTAGTATCTCACTGTGGTTGTGATATGCATTTCTCTAATGATTAGTGATGTTGAGCATCTCTTCATGTATTGATTGTCCATTTGTGTATCTTCGGAGAAATGTCTAGTTAAGTCCTTTGCTCATTTTAATTTGTCTGTTTTGTTGTTTGTTGTCATTGAGTTGTAAGAGTTCTTTATATATTCTGGATACTAACCCTTTATTAGGTATATGACAGATGTATGACTTGCAGACATTTTCTCCCATTCTGTGGGCTGCTTTTTCACTCTGTTGATAGTCTCCATCTTAAATTATGATATTGTCTTATTTATCTATTTTTTTCTTTTGTTACTTAAGCTTTTGATGTCAGATAGAAGAAATCATTACCAAATACAATGTCGTGAAGATTTTCTATTTTTTTCTAAGCATTTTATAACCCTGGCTCTTAGATTTAGATCCTTGAGCCACTGTCCTTTGTAGGCATAAGCCAAGGAGCCTAGAAAGTTGGTATTAAATTATGACTGACATCTCTGTGGTTAAATAGTCATCCACCATTTATGTTAGGAGGCACAGAAGAAAGAAAACATTGTCCACACTTCTGTCCTCATTATGATATTTGAGAATCACAAAGATTCGCAAGAACTTAACAAACCTTACTAAATTCTTCAATTATCTCCCCAGGTGTCTCAGACAGTATTTAGGAAGCTATTATGCTATATCAGAAAATCTGAACTCTGACGTGATCTAACAGATGCACTTAAGAGTTTTGAAAAGACTGATTAAAATGTTGTTTTCAGGACATGATTCCTAAATGTTTGTGATATGTTAAGTGTGCTTAATGGTCTCAATGTACCATGATAGTTTCAGTGCTCTATCTGACATCTAGTAGGTATCCAAAATCTTCTCTGGATCATTATCCATTTCCTTTGCCTTCCCCCTGCTAACTATAGGTTTGTGTTTAGGATGCAAATATCCTTATGGGCACCTTAGGTGTTTCTCATCACACTTAAATATCACACAACTGTTCTTTGTAGTCACCAGTAAGGAAAGAAAAACATTTTCCTATAAAACAAACTTGCTGCACCGGCTAACCCTGGCAGCCTCTGGTGAAGCCCCTTTATTTAAATATCCCTCTCTAAGGTGGCTCTGTAGCTACAGGAGTCCTTAGAAACTCCATAGGTAAGCAGGTTAGTTATGAAACGACTGACTTTGATGATGCATTTGAGGTACTGGAAAATCCTAGTTTGGTCCAAACTAATTCAGGTTATTATTTGGCTGGAGTCAAAAATTTGGAGAGGGCCCCCAAATGGCTTTAGGATCCAAACCTTCCCGTAGCTCACCCATACTTGGAGTAACTTATTGCTCCTTTGGCCTCTCTAATTTGATTCCCCAAGCTTGGCTGGGGCTGGAAGGCAACAAAGTGTGAGCTTCCTGGGGGAGCAGAGTCATGGCAGGAGACAGTATTCAATGGTAGAAGGGTTGCCTAGGCTGTTGCATCTCATCCAGCTTACCATCCCCTGCCTTTCCATCCCAAGCCATCTATTATCATAAGTGTTATGTAGGATAGACTATGCGAAATAGATTCAAAGTGTAATAGCTCAGCACAAGAGAAGTTTTTTCCTCCCTCTCTTACAAGCTCAGATTCATCCCAAATGAAAATATGTTCTGTTTTCCAGAATATTTTCATGAGAACTGAGAGATCATTTATCATGGATATGAAATTAGTAGAAGCAAATGCTCTTGGCAATGGGCTGAAATTTTTTCTTTACCAAGGGATATTGGGCAAAGGCTTGGGTTTAGGTAAGACAACTCAAGTCAGGGCTATATGTGGAAAAAGAAGCTTCACTTAATATTCCTTTTACCGTTTTCCAAGTTTTAAAAAAAAATATTTATATCCATAAATTCATTTGTATAAGCTCCCACTATAGGAATGAAAATGTTTAAGTTTTTCAGCCTAAATAGCTCATTAGGATTTCAGCCTGCAACATTTTCACAGACAACTCATTATTTCTGATGATTTCACACTGTTCCGTACAGCTGTGTCATGACAATGTGGGGGCAGTGAAATATTAGGGTTAAGCTGGGTCATCCATTATGAATTCCTGTTTTAGCTGCTTATTGATCCCTTCCCCAAATAAGTGGATAAAACCCTGACATTCCATTGTTTGATATCATACTCAAAATTATCTTTTAAAGAAAGTAAAAAAGCTGCTCAGTTCTATTCAGTTACAATTATTTTTTCCCTAAGAGTGGTGAATTAGTGGAAAAGAGTTCAGTCTGGTACATGGAGAGTCCTAGAGAACATTCACTCATCTTTGCTATGAATTCAGATTAAACAAATAGGCTGAGATACAGGTTACTGAGGCCTCCCTAAGGCCTCCTTTACATTTTGACAGAGAATGCCTTAATTCCCAAAACAGTAAGAACAGAGAGTCAAGAAGGTGAAGAACCGTCTTGAGGGTGAAGAACGAGTTAGTGGCTGATCAGTTTGCATCTTCACAAGGTACGGAAAGCTCTCTCAAGGGCCCGATAACAGACAAGATGAAGATGGAGGCAATGAAAATATTTAAAGAGGGAGGTAGGATTAGTTTACCAGCTACAGACATGAGGTAATAGAGATCAAACAAGAGCTCAGCAAATCTGCCCAAAAAAGGTAGCCTGGTTAGGCTGAGGAGAAGGGCAGAGTCCAGGGCTCAGAAGGAGCACAGAGGAGGAATCTCAGCTGAAGCTGTCTGTGCTCACCTCCCTCAGGGACTTGACCTCAGTCCAGCTGACCTCAGCCGTAGGCGGTAGGAAGCCTACAAGGCCTTGAGCTGGTTCAGAGGACTGAAACAACAAGGGTAGAATAAATGTGATTTGAAAGTTGTAACCACAGAATCAACTAGTTCCATTTTAGAGATAGCGTAAAGCCAAGCCTAGTTTTGCCATTAACCCACTGTGGTTTTTTGAGAAATCGACTTATTCTTTCTTATACTTAGTTTCCTCATTTATAAGACGGGGCTCAGAATTTAGTGGAAGCCCTCAGGTCTGACACAATCAGGGCCAGTACTTGGTTAATTAAAAAAAAAAAAAAGCCAGCTCTAGTGTGGAGCTTTAAGCAGTGATAAGCATTATACCTGGGATATTTTTTAAAACACAGAAAAGTGCATTTACTACCCAGTATTTTAGTGCAGGGTTAAAGCATTTTTCTGAATAAAGTTGGAGTCCCTCCTTTCTTGCAAAAGCAACACCTGTGATGAATTATCAACCATCTCGTATTTTTGTTTTTGTGTTTAAATGTAGTGAAATCTTAGAGTTGAAGTACACAGTCATTCTAGATCTTTATTCCCACTGGCGTTATCTCTGTTCTTTTTTTTTTTTCTTCAGTTTTTTACAGTTTCCTGGCCTGTGACAAATTTGATTACAGTTTTTGTTTTGTTTTGTTTTAGTTGACTTGCCTTTAAAATGAGTCCTTTTAGATCGCTCCACTTCGTTTTCATAGAAACAACAGCTTTCTTTCCTCTTCACTCTTTTCCGTTGCTTTGTCGACTGTTTCATTAGATCACCTAATTATAATTGCAACTGGTTTGTAAGCCGGTGCAACTGGTGTTTGGCAAGCAAACAACTCGAATGGTGAGAGCAGCAGCCAGTGAGCATACAGAACAGCCTCCCAGCTGGCTACAGACATCCATGTGCATATGGAGAGAGTGAAGAACATCAGTTATTTCAGTGTCTGGAAGTGAAGATGTGTTAAGAGTGCTTCTAGTGAACCTCATGAAACTGTCATGGGGATTACAGGAAAAGTGGATGTTGGAGGGTTGTCAAATGGCTTATGCTCAGTAGAAGCTAGTTTCCTTCCTTTCCTTCAGAAGCCTCCAGAGCACAGTGCCTTGAGAATGATGGTCCCTCTGCAAGGAAGTCAACTCAATAATTATTCAAAATAACGGTATTTTAAAATAACAGTAATAATAATACTAAATAATAATTAGATACTCAAGACTGTAATTTAAAATTTCCATTCCCTTCTGCCTCTTACTCCATTGCTTTAAACCCATCAATCCTTCTCACAGCAATGGAGAGCCTTTTTTCCCCCATGCTCTGGGGCCATCTTGTTCAAGGTGGAGATCCATGACTTCGACGATGTACAGCTTTCTGTTTGGGCTAAACTGGCGGAGCACTCCTGTCAGGCTTCCAGAGCAAATTGCCAGGAAGGTTGCTCTTTAAAGGTTAATGGCATTTGGAGTTCCACGTGATGTCGTTCTAAGCCTCTGTGATATTTACAGCTGCTCTGGATGTTCTGTTGTGTTTGGCAGTATAGTTTAAAAAAAAAATCAAATAGGATAAAATGTCCGCTCATGAGCTGGGTATCAAAGATTATATTGGGGAGAAGTTGTACATTATGTTTGTAAATTATTTTGCCTTATAAGGCACTTTCCATGTTGGTACAGGAAAAGAAAGCCAATGTGAAGTAGTCAAGTGTGCTTCCTATTTCTAGTGGGTCTGATCTTTCTTTCTTTGGCCCAGCAGGGTATGGGCTGGACATACTCCTAAATGTGCCTTCCATTCTCCTAAGGAAACTTCTCTGATGTACGTTTATGTCTGGACAGAGGGAAAGTAATATTAAGAGCCACAGACAGCTGCCCACCATCTGTGGAGGGACTTAGAGAAAGGATCACGTTTTGTTGTAGCAGTCAAGTGAGTCCTATGAGAGAACTTGGCATACCTTAGTCAGGAAACTCCCTCTATTTTTCAGCATCTTTTTGGTCACACATTGAGGGCTGTTGCTTCTCTGGTTCTTTGCACAGATCCGGCTGCTCTCTGCAAAAGGCCTGATACTTTTTGTGAGGTCCTAGAAGGACCTCCTTCTAGAATGGCCCACCTCAGCCATAGAGGGATTCATTACAACACAAGAGAGGAGCAGCCACTGAGACCTGTTCTTCCTCTTCTAAATAATTAAAGTGGGTTAGTAATAAGCCCAAAGTCACCATCTTTGCCTTTGAGTGAGAAAGAAACTCTCCCACACAGTCTCTTGAAATGTGATTGAGCATGAACAAAGACTCCAAGAGTTTCTTACAGATATAGGTGTCAGCAATGTGTGATGTGTGTCCTCTTGGGGCATAAGCAAGCCCTCACTGTAGAAGACTTCACAGACTTTTCTGGAAAAAAGCATTCAAATGCCTGAGTGGGGAAAGGAAAGAAAAGGAAATAGGTCATTTAGGCCCTAAGTGCAAACTTCATTTCTGACATCATTTTGCATATGTCTGGCTGGGGTCACGTTTGGAACTTAGAAGGATGAGGTCATACGTTCAATCCCACTGCTTCTCCCCATAGTTCTGACTATAAGCCCACCGAGTGAAGCTGTGGGTCACAGCATAGAATCCCTGCAGTGCCACATAGCACTTTGCAAAATCTGTGATATTTAAAACAGACAACGAAAACATGTGATGGTTTTGTGAAGAATGGTTTCTGAATAAGGAAATAGGATCTTCTGAGTAATCTTTAACTTCAAAGGGAGAAATCCATTATTTCATGACTCAAGTTTATCTTTTTTAGATGATGATACATAGCTCTTGGGAGCCAGATCCCCCTTAATCTAAGGAGAACCCTTTTAATAATGAAAACAAGCAAGTCATCAAGGATTGCTCAAAAAGAGATAAACATTTTAAAGATCAGGGAGAAACTACTATGGTCTCAGCTTCACATGGCCTAAACTGTTTACATGGCCTAAACTCTTCTCTCCAGACTTATCCCAGCAAAAGGCCGCCTTTTAGTCTCAAAGCCTCTCAGGCATTTACGGGTATGTACTGTTCCCAGAAATTTGGGTAACAAGAGACATACAGAAACAAATCTGATGACCTCAAAATGATCTGGATTTAAAAACTCATCAACAATTAATCTTAGTAAATTCACTTTTGTTCTCTTGCACCTTCAGTTAGTAAACAGATTTATTTTTCTAGTAATGGCACATGTTCTATCCTGCATGCTCATGATATTGAATAAGGAAATTTTAAGTGAAGAATTGTGATGTTTTGGATCATAAAAGCTGCCAGGTAACTGCATTTATAACATCTTGGAGAAGAATTGGCAAAAAGGACCTTTGTGCTGCAGATCTCCCTGTATGAACTCTGAGTTATGCAGAAAATCTCCTGTCCCATTTTTAACAAAACCTATAGCCAATCTGAAACATGTCTAATTTTGGATAACTTAAAACTACTAGATGGTTAATACTTCTGTTCTCAACCTGCTATCCTAAAATAAGTGTTCTTTTATTTCAAAAGATTATTTTAAAATTAGTTCTTGGCACTCTGAGATTTGCCATTTTTGAGTTTGTAGTTTTAAGTAACTGCTCCTTCTTTTTACAAACTTTTCCTGCAATGAAATAAAATGTACGCAGGGGGCAGCTGGGACTCCTCTCATCTTCCATCAGGAAGAGTGGATGATATGAATAGCTTTATCATTCAATTATGCGTTAAATCTTGAAGCCTTTTTGGCATCTTTAGTATTAGATTATGATATAAACCTTAACCATAGAGTGACTAGACATCCTCTGATCACGGGTTGGAATCTGGTGCTCTGTATTCTGTCTAACATTCATCATAAATTTATTACTTTTATATGTGGTATTATTATTTATAGTTGTATTAGGATAAAGCTGGACGGGTTTGATAAACCCTCACTTTGCCTTTCCAGCTGGTGTCTTCTTGTCGCATGTGGGATGTATATGCAATGAAGAGAATTCTCACTTTAATACATGGCTAAATTGGGACCACAATCCATGTTCTTTCTCAGTCCTTTCCAGAAGCACTCAGTTAACCCCTTCATTTTGCAAACAGCGAGTGGGCCTCTTACTGATGAAATGAAGTGTTGTTGGACATTGGTAATTATGTGGATGGTGGTGGGAAAAGGAAGTTATGCTCTGGCCTGTGAGATGCATGAAGACACAAGTCAGCCAGTTGGTAGAGTTAGGTGGAGTCAGTAGGTAACATGGAAAATCATAATTTAGGTGATCATGAAATATGTCTGGGGAATAAAGGCTGATAAGTTCTGCAGTAGGGTATATCAATAACAATCTGAATGCCCTCGCTTCGGTGGTTTTGTCAATAATTTCAAGGTATAATTCTATAACTGCTTCTTTTTATTTCATAATACATTTTTCCCCTAGTAAACCTTTTTGACAGCAACAAGCTAAAAGAAAAATGAAAGTGCATGTTTAGCTAAAATTAAGTACTGATTTTCTATTTCCCAAGAAAGTGGTAATAACTGTGTGACTTGCAGAAAATATTTATGAAGATTTACCATCCATTATGGGTGTCATAATGATATCACTAACTACAAGAGAACAAGAAGATGCAAATTTGCTACAGAAGCAATGATGTATATGTCAAAAATTGGTAGTTATTAAAGAAATGTCCAAAGATGATAGTTTAACATGCACAGGAGCAAGAAGTGTGTTTAATTTGCATTACATGATTATTCATTTAGATCAAATGATTGTTCATCTAAATTTATTTTACTCATTTTAGACTGTGGTTTCCTATGCTTGCATGAGAAGTAAAAGATAGCTGTTTAGTAAATTGCGCCTGTTATTGGAAGAATTTGGCAAACACTTGAAGGATGCAAGTTTTATATCAGTGTCATTAAGTGATTCAAACAGAAAAATTTCAATTTATGCAATCAAAATAAGGCCTCAAATGTTCACTAAAAAGAAGATTAAATACCTGCAAATTATTGTAAATTTTATCATAAATATAGTTAAAACTTTCAACATTGAAGATACAGTTATTTGAATATAAATTTTGGTGTAGTGTGGTGTCATGATATAAAGAAAAAAAGCTGACTAAATTAAGAGATTGAGCAGAATGAGATCTGGAATTGGTTGTCAGGCACACATAGCTCACAGATGCCGGTACAGTCTTTGGTAGTCTACCAACTGAAGTTGAAGTCGAGACTTGTCAAAACTTACAAATATTTTTATGTATACGTGGGTAGAATACATGAACTACAACATATTTGTGAAGACACTAATGCTGAAATTAGGAAATGCTTTAATGTGACAGTATGTGTTTTCTCTCTTTATGGCCCATCATCAGTTCACTTGTAAAGATACTGAATTTGAAGAACTACTTTGTCAACTTCTTGCCATCTCAGTGGGCCACACACACACACACACACACACACACACACACACAAAACATAGAACTTGTATTTTGCAAATGAGTTTACCAAATTTTTTATTTCAACTTGTTCAAAATTACTCGGAAATTTCGATCAAAGTATTCAGCATACTGAACTTGGCAAGATTTAATCTTTCAAGACTTTGGGTTAATTTCAATTGTTGAAAACATAGATCATAAACAAAGAGGACAGTTAAAATTATTACTACTACAGAAGCAGAGGAAGAACTGCATAAATCAAATCATGGAAGACCAAAAAGTTAAAGTTTCAATTTTCAAAGCAAACAATTTGAAATTAAACAATGGCCATTTTGAATTTCTTGACTTATGGGAAGAATTTTTTGTTGGCATCTGTTTTTAATTGGGTAAATTTATATTCTAGGTAGGCCACAACAGAATGAAATTGGGGATGACTATGGCTTTGTACTATTTATGTCTGGCAAGATATTCAAAAGAATAAAATTTTATGAAAATATTTATTAAAGAAAAGCCTTTGGGATAGGTCAAAAAGAATGTGTGGAAATACTTGGGCTAAACTATTTACATGTTTCAAGATAAAGAAAAAAATTGAGAGTATCTTCTATCAGCAGAATTTGCTCTGATCTTTCCAGGTATGTCAACATTTGCGGCTTTCTTATTTTCTCAGTTAAATTCCTACATTTAAAACAGAAGGAATCTAATTCAGGAGGGCAAGTTTGATGTCCATATGATTCTCATTTCCTTGTTGGTCCTTTCTTCCTTTCTGAAATATTTTTGAGTTTTCTCTTTGTCTTTGATATTCTTAAATGTCACCATAATGTGTCCTTGTGTTGTTTTCCCTGGTTGATACTCTGTAAAAACTTTCAACTTGACCATTCATTTTCCTTTGATCCTAGGAAATTTATTTTCTTTATTTGTCAGATATTTCCTGCATTCTTTTTATTTTTCTTTCCTTTAGGGAATTCTATCTTCTGGATAGATTGACATTTTTATTCCAATGTTCTGTATCTCCTAGCTTTCCCTTTGTCTTTTATCTCTTTATCATTTCCTGGTGATTTCTGAGATAGTACCATACTTTCTGATTCAAATATTCTTTTTTTTTTTTCATGAAATTTATGTGACTCTTGAACTCATTTATTGTATTCTTTATTTCAACTGTTATTTTGTTCATGTTTAACATTTTCTCTAGACTTTCTTATATTTTCTGTGGGTATAAAACTGAGTAATATATACTACTTTTTAAGGATTTATTTATTTATTTGAGACACTCAGAGAAAGAGAGCAAGCAGGTGTCCCAATATATACTACTTTTCCAAAATATTGTATACTTAGATTAAAGCCAGTTTTCAAGAAATACACATAGGTCTGATTTAGTCTGATTTAGGTCTGATCACTAATCCTTAATTCCGTTTGTTTTTTCTTCAATGAAATCCCTTTACTAGGTACAGTGGTTTGAATTATGTCCCCCAAAAGATACACTGCAGTGTTAGTCCTCAGTACCTATGAATGTGGCTTTATTTGGGAATGGGGTCTTTGCAGATGTGTTGGGAGAGGTTATCCAGAGGACATGACCTCCAGTTGACCTGTGAGCAAGAACCTGGCAATCAGAGGCTCTTTACCCCCTTCCCTGTCCTTGCATTCTGCTGGACTTCCCTGCTGCCAGATCTGTCAAGGACACAACCTTGTGAAAGCAATGTGGCATTGAGTTCATCTGGACAGTTCATGTTAGGACCTCCATGTAAACTTTCACAACTTGGCAGGTGGATTCAGAGATCTCATCTTGCAGCTGCTCAAAGCCCGTTTGATATGTAAGTTCCCTTGTTTATTAAACACACCACCTGCCAGTTGGGAGAGGTCTGCGTCTTCCTTTGCTCTCTCTCTGACCTCGGGGTGTGGGGCCTGGTTTCAGATTATGCCTGAAAGGCTTCTGAAGAGGTTTTGAACCAACAAGATGTCATCAAGTTAAGGGCATCCTGGATTAGAATAAGGCATAAAACTGAGGGATGATACATTCATAAGAGAAAGGGGAGGAGGATTTGGATGCAGAAATACAGGGAAGACACAAGGGAAGAAGGTCAGGTGGAGGTGGAAGCAGAGATTGAAATGATGCATGTACGAGCCAGGGATTGTCAGGAGCCCCAGCAATGAGGTTGAAGGAGGACAGATTCTTCCCCAAATCCTTCAGTGGGAATATCATCCTACTAATGCCTTGGTTTTGACTTCTAGCCTCCAGAACTCTGAAAGAATACCTTTTTGTTGTTTTAAGCCTCCCATTTTGTATTTAGTTGTTATGGCCCTAGAAAACTGATACACTAGGGAAGGCATTTTTAAGATTTTATTTTTAAATAATCTCTACACCCAACACGGGCCTTGAACTTAACAACCCTGAGATCAAGAATTGCATGCTTGGTGCACCTGGGTGGCTCCGTGGGTCAAAGCCTCTGCCTCTGGCTCGGGTCATGATCTCAGGGTCCTGGGATCGAGCCCCACATCGGGCTCTCTGCTCAGGCGAGAGCCTGCTTCCTCCTCTCTCCCTCTCTGGCTGCCTCTCTGCCTACTTGTGATCTCTGCCTGTCAAATAAATAAATAAAATCTTTAAAAAAAAGAAAAAAGAACTGCATGCTCTACAACTGAGCCATCCAGGCACCCCTGGAAGACATTTTTAATAGTCAGAAGCCCTTCCAAGCCATATACAGTTCATGAATTTCAGCAACTTTGCAGATAACAGTACTCCCTCAGACTTTGTTCCCTTCTCTGTGAAGAGGAACTTCATGACCTGCTTACATCTGACCAAAATACAGGCTTTGGTTTGCATTAAAGTTCTCTTCACACTCCGCATTTCTGCCAGATCAATGCCTATTTTGGTTTTGCTTTTAAGTATCCTCTGACTTTTATAATTTTGCTGACACTGTATCTAAAGGAAGAAGTAGAAACTTGTGAGCTCTTTGGGCAGAACGTGGGCAATAGGGAGAACTGGCCCAAGTGTCGATTCCTGTTGACCCTCAGCATCGAGCGCTCTGCCTATTCCATATTGGGCGGTAAAGAGCCATCGTTTGAATTGAACCAAAGTCAGGAGGGAGTTTTTATACTCACGAGAAGGTAAAACCAGATGAGTGTCTTTTTCTAATTACCACTTTCCAACTTAATTCTGCAATAGGAATTTGTGTTCTTCAGAATGGGGCCGCACAGCCAGCTCCCTGTCCACAAACAGGAGTAGATACATGTTTGTCTTGACTACTGTGTGGCCTTAGTTAAACAGTCACCAGCTGCGATGATAGCACTTTAGAGTAACTTCAATAACTTTACAATTAACTGAAATTTTTATACATATTTCTTGCTCTCCTAAATAACCATGGATTGCTTATTATGTTCTATTATTACTTATCCCTATCTATGCGTGGAAACCAAAACTCAGCAAGATTTAGATGCTTAACTAGTCACAGAACCCAAATCCAAGGCCCTAGAATATTTCAATGAAATGAAAGTAGAGTATTTCAATGAAACTTTAAGAACAGTGAGAAACTGAGAATGTCATCTTCAGCCTTTTGCCACTTTCTGGTGTGGATCATGTACACTGATTCATGTAGATAATATTTTGTTCTTCAGTCTCGAAGCCTAGCCTTTTCATTTGGTATTATGGAGAAGCGTATACTGTCATGGACTAACCAGGAAAACTCAAAAGTGGGTCGCGAGGCAGAGCATGTTTTGCAGAAAATGGAAAAGAATCGGCTCAAATTTCTTTGGCAGGGCAGCTGAAATGAGACAATCACTTTAGCAGTGATGGAGAGAGATTTAAAAGATGTCTATTTTAGTGATAATTTTGATAATACAGATGAGCTGCTTATGTAACTTTAAAGAAATTTGAAGGATAGGAGACCATAGTGGGAAGAAATGTGAGCTCAGCCTTTATTTTGAAAAATGTTCTCCCTTGAGATCAATGTCCACACCACCATCCCATTGACAACACTAGGTACACATCGCACTGCAAC
The DNA here is from genome assembly GCA_003697995.1 of Taxidea taxus jeffersonii. Lineage (NCBI taxonomy): Eukaryota > Metazoa > Chordata > Mammalia > Carnivora > Mustelidae > Taxidea > Taxidea taxus. Next base: position 18,101 of record ML093244.1, on the reverse strand, counting down.
TGTTTGGACTTCCTAAGGGTATGGCATGGTTTTGAAATATTTTCCTACACTGCAGGAAAATTCAGTTAAAAAATGGCTTTCTATTTAAATTTTATATAGATTAAAAATATTTTCATACTTGTAATTTTTAAAATTTTCTGTTCCAAATCAATTTTATTATGCTAAAATCCACACCTACAACTTTGCTATTATTGTCTTTCTTAGTGATGATCAGACCAGTAATGAGGAAAATCACAAAATGGTACTTATGTAACTTGAACTGATAAAATGAAAATGTGCATGCTGAATGAAGCGAAGAGAGGGGATCTAGCCATATTTTACTTGCCATGGATCTAACCAACCTTGTATTCTGTAGCTCAGAATTTGTCTGCTCACTGGATTATTTTGTATCTCTGTCCATTCTGCACAAGTTTTCACATCAATGCTCTTTTATTATGTGTCTTATAGAATAATTTTCAATGAGGTTGAATTTGCTAAGGCCTACTGTCACTTTTCCTGAAGAACATATATATTTGGAACTGTGGAAGTTTAACGATCCTTACTTTTATGGCACATCGCCAGTCATAAACCTGCATAATGTTGAGATCTTGGCCAGGATTGCTATTTCAGAATTATATTGTATTGAAAAAGAAGAATAAGATCAAATGTGTGGGATTTTTTTCTATATCACTCAAAGGACTTTATTCAAGGAGGAGAGGGAGAAACAGGCTCCCCACAGGGCTCCATCCCAGGCCCCTGAGATCATGACTTGAGCTGAAATCAGATGCTCAACCAACTGAGACCCAGGAGCCCCTTGCTTAATTTTATTTATATATAGTGCACTGAAAACTAGGAAGATGGACTCATTTTTCATAGCCATCCCTACCTGAATTCCCTGCAAATCACTGAGGAAAAAAAATGCTACTTAAAACATTCTCTCGGGTGCCTGGGTGGCTCAATGGGTTAAAGCCTCTGCCTTCAGCTCAGGACATGATCTCAGGGTCCTGGTATTGAGCCCTGCTCAATTGGGCTTTCTGCTCAGTGGGGAGCCTGCTTCCCCCCATCTCTCTCTGCCTGCCTCTCTGCCTACTTGTGATCTCTCTCTCTCTTTGTCAAATAAATAAATAAAATCTTTAAAAAAATAAAAAAATAAAACATTCTCTCATCTTTTAATGGTTAAATATACTAGTGTCTTAAACTGGTAGTAAAAAAAAACTATGTGAGTTGATTTAGTAAATATGAAATATTTATCAAATAAATGTGTTGCTGACATTGGTAAACAAAGAATATGCTGTCTCTTAAAAAATACTAAAAATATCTGTTCATTGAATAATAACTACAAATAGATACTATTTTAGGTGTTCAAAGGGAAATTTTAATGAATCTCTTTCTATAAATATCACTTTATTTTAGAATTTATTATTATTATAGATCAAATTTGCATAACTAATGTATGTTTTATAAAGTGTTAAAGACTATAAGTCTGTCAACTTTTACTTGAGAAGAAACCTACTGTATAAATTTTTATTTTCCACAATCATACTCTCCTAACCATCCCCAGAATTTCTTCCATCCTGGACTTGCATGAGCCTTGGAGAGAGGGTCTGGATTCTGGGTGTCGCAGCATCACACATACCTCATTTGCAGCATGACAGAGGAAAAGCGAGCCATGATCTCCTTATTTTTATTTTTTTACTTTTTTAAAAATTTATATATTTACTTACTTACTTACTTATTTATTTTAAAATAAACTAGCACCCAGGCTATATACCAGACTATCAGTACCACGAAGCCAGCTTCAGTTTTCCTTTTCCTCTTTTTAAGACCACCAAGACTAGCATTCAAATCCAATGGGAAAGGGAACCAGAGGGTGTGAGCCATGATTTCTGCAAGGACTCACCAATGCAGCATGAGAGGTCTGCAGAGAACTCGCCCCAGGACTGTTTGTGTTCTCATTAGGATTGCGTAGAAGAGAAAATGAGTCAGAGAGAAACATCAGAGTCTGTAAAATCCGTTCTCCCCTTGATAACAGATACCGCATTTCCTTTCCAATACGTGCAATACATGAATTTTGTGATCAGCTCAAAGTCCGTGTCCGACAGGGACAGCTTTTTGACTTTGGATAATCTGATTAACCTTCCTTTAGCCTTCATTTCCTCACCTGTACCAGAGCCCTGAAATAATACCTACCTCCTAGAGCAGCTCTGAGAGTACGTATTACATGAAATTGCTAAAATTCTGGGGACCCCCTAGCAAGAACTGAGTGAGTGTTGGGTTGCTGTTGCTTCATTATCATTATTGTCCGTGGAAGAACATAGGAGAAACCATAGGAAAATATAGGAGAAAACAAAATCCTTACCCCTTTAGGCCTAGAAACCTGTGATCACTGGCAGAGAAGAGCAGTTGATTATTTATTATGAATGACAGTACTCAAAATAAGGTGCTATCAAGTTACTTTACTTTTGGTAAAGCCCTTTATTACTCAAATATATGCTATTTATGTAATTCATATTGTGTGGTATAAAAGATAGTATTAGAGCAATAAAAGTAAGTCTAGAGGCTAGCCAACCTGGCTGAAATACATAGTTTGCAAATTTTCCATATCAGTTCAAAGTAGCATATCTCAGAGTTAGCAATATTTAGATGGGTGGAGGTGTTTATTGGCTTCTGAACAACAAATGTCTTAAATTTGTTTATGGGGGTTTCTATATAGTGAATTATTTCTAAGGAGACACCTTTACCACTTAGGTTGTCTTCCTGTAGTCTAATTTTTTTGGATTAGCAGATGCACTGCTCTACTTTATCTTAGTTTTGTTTTTTTTTTTTAAAGATTTTATTTATTCATTTGATAGACAGAGATCACAAGTAGTTAGAGAGGCAGAGAGAGACAGAGGAGGAAGCAGGCTGTCCGCAGAGCAGAGAGCCCGATGCGGGGCTTGATCCCACGACCCTGGGATCATGACCCGAGCCGAAGGCAGCGGCTTTAACCCACTGAGCCACCCAGGTGCCCCTATCTTAGTATTTTTATTGCATTTTTAAGAATCAATATAGTTGGGAAAAAATTGGAAAGAGTCTGTTAAAATATTTTAGATATTCATAAATCCTATTCATTCAATATCCATATCCTATTATGATTTGAATATCTGTACATGAGTTCATTTTGGCTAATGATTTTATGTTCCAAGTTTTATCATCTCTCCTCTGGTAGGGTGATGAAAATGTCATGGGAAAAGTATGAAACTTTTGAGAAATAGGGGGATTTAGGGTAAAATATCTCTATTAGATTGTGACTTTAAAAAATATGGCTGAGTCAAAAATAGATTTGCTCTTACTATTCAGTAATTCCAATTTCATTTTTAAGAAAATAAGAAAGCCTATTGAAAAGTACTGTACAGGGTATTATATTTTTTATAGTATGTGCACTGTTTTAATTCATTACTATTAGGTGATTTATATTTCTTAGGAAAGCTATCTGACTTTGTTTAATACTCATTGATTTAATTGATTTAATATAAAGATCTGCAGTCTTTTCTTATGTGTTTTCCAGAATTATTTCTATAGAAATAATCTTCAGAACTGCTAGAGTTCTATCCATCACAAGACCATATGATGAGGAATGAAAGTTAGAAGCATTCGTTTTTGAGATTAAGCCCTTTTGCTTAATAAGAAGGGTTTTGCATACTGAAGAACGTGGCTGAAACCCCAGTGCAGGATTTGAAGTGTGTCTAATAGGTTTTACCTGGTCTTTCTGGTCCATTGTTAATCATACCTGTTACATACATTATTTAAATCTCTTTTGAAGGAGAACACTGATAAATTTTTTCTTAACTTATATCATTGTCATGCAGTGGTTGCCAAAATCATAGATGGGGTGAGTGAAAATAAATGACTTTCAAAATATAAGTAAGCAGCTATATGTTCATATCTGATGAGGTCTTTAAAGTTGAGCCATTGGCACAGAATTGTCTAACAATGACAACACCTACAGAAATACACATATGAATGCATTTATGAATTCATAAATATATATGTGAATTTTGCTTGTTTTTTTTTAAACTAAAGTACTGTACACAATAACTTTTGGCATTGTGCTCCATCTTCTAGATCAGTAGTATTCACATTTTTTTGAAAATACACTTCATCAGTAAATTTAAATTTTTTTTCCTTCAATTTATTTATTTGTCTCAGAGAGAGAGAAAGAGAGAGAGCACAAGCAGAGGGAGAAGCAGGCAGAGGGAGAAGCAGGTTCCCTGCTGAGCAAGGAGCCCAGTGTGGGACTCTATCCCAGGACTCCAGGATCCCAGGATCATGACCTGAGCTGAGGTCAGCTGCTTAACTGACTGAGCCACTCAGGTGTCCCCACCAGTAAATTTTTTTAAGCAAATACCCTTGCTCTTCAGGTTTATTTTGTAAATGATTTGCACTTCCATACTAATATGTATATTATCAAGTATACAGAAAAAGAAAAACTTAACAAAGTTTATTTCATTTTATTAACACTCCAGAAAACTTTCACTTTTTGCTCTGTGTTAGTAAAATTTAGAAAATTCTCAGTTTTATACTTCATGAAAAATGTTTCAAAGATCTGATTCTCAGCTCAATTTATTTTGATACTTGCCTTTAAGCTTTTAATGGCTTTTATATTGTGTATAGTTAGTGATCTACTTTTATTCTCTCTTCCTTCAAATCCTCCCTAGGTGCTCCTAGTCAGCACAAGTGTATTTGATTAGTATTCCAAACCTTAACCTCAAAGTAATATGGAAAAAGTAATTCTTAGTTTGCTGGGTTTTGCAGTACAATACAATATACTTGAGAAATAATCATGGGGTTATTGGACACTGGTAGCCCACTGTGAGACAGTATTTGACCAAAGCTCTACCTTTTTCTGTTTCCAGCTAGTTTCAATGATGCCTATACAAAATGAGGTTGAGATACTAGAAATTCCTTAGATAATGGAGTGGAGGAATCCAAGGCTTAGGCAGATAAGCATTTTTAATTGAGTTTTGCTGAATTTTTAATTGAGTTTAAATGAGTTTGATTTTTCACCTTCCCCTTTATCATGTATCCAGAAAGGGCCCACAAGGACACTTCCTTAACTAAGGACTAAAATATGTATCAACTGTGTAAAAACAAATATTTTTGAAGAATGTTCGGGAACAAATGTCTCTGCTAGGCCCAGGTGAAAACTTTTAAAGATCCTGGCTTTGAAACAGATTTTCTGAATTGGAGATGATGGATCTCCAGTTGGCAGAGTACCAGTGGCAGTAATTAATCTCTAAAAACCAATGATCTGTTACTGAAATAAATAATAGCTTAGTTCAGTAATCACAATTGTTTGACCCACAAGAATATTTGGTGGTGGTTAATTGATCATGGGATCCCTAGGACTCCAACACATGGGCAGGCTTGTAAAGTCTTGCTTAATTTTTAAAACCCCAAGCAAACAAACAAACAAACAAATGTAAATCAGGAAATGAAGGTGTGATTTGAGGCACATGAATGACTGTGATGGTCACTTGAGTCCCAGATATGAACCAATTCACAAATCCTTGTGGAAAGACCCTAAGACATGGAAATGATGATATACTATATAAGTTTTCTTCTACAGGTACTCAAAGAAATTTATAGCTACTTGCCAGAAAACTCTGAATTGGGGAAATAAATACCAAGAACTATGGGGATTATTGACCACTGGCTTTTAATTATGTGAATCTGTTAAGGCACAGAAAGTCATTGTGAAAGCTTTTGGAGGTGAAAGCTTTTGGAGGTTAAGGATTAAGTGGAGTTTGGGCCAAAGTCTGTCTCAGAAGAGATTCCAATGTCTATGTATATTTCAATTCCATAGTTATTTCTTTGGTTCCTGAAGGAATAGCTGCAAAGACAAACTTGGTTGCTGGAAAATTCCCCACAGTAACTCTCTGATAAAAGGAGTGAATGCTATCATGGGGAGGCAAACAGAAGACTCAAGACTGTACCTCTAAAAAAGTCTAATACAGGGGCACTTGGGTGACTCAGTTGGTTAAGGGACCTACTCTTGATTTTGGCTCAGGTAATGAAATCAGGGTTGTGAGATCAAGCCCTGTGTTGGGTTCTATGCTGGGCATGGAGCTGCTTAAGATTCTCTCTCTCTCTCTCTCTCTCACTCCCTGCCCCCCCCCAATCAATAGACAAATTAAAAATTAAAGAAACCCAAAAAGTCTAATATAAGCAGTACTGCACCCCAAGGTGAGCTTCAACAGATATTAGCACCATATCTCCCTGACACTCCCCCTTCTTGTGTTCTCTCTCTGTCAAAAAATAAATAAAATATTTTAAAAAAAATCGTCACTTCCCAACATTTGCTTTGCAGCTATTTTTCTGGAAAATGCTTTATCTGAAACTATTCTAACAAACAGAGAATATCAGAAGCCATCTACTTTCACCTGAAAGGCACAGCAGTACACTTTTGCCAATTGACCTCAGAATAGTGCAAATCTCCCACTGACTGCCATAATTTAAAGATTTTTTTTTCATTTATTATTTTTGAGAGAGAGAGAGAGAGCTCAGGCAGACAGAGTGGTAGGCAAAGGCAGAGGGAGAAGCAGGCTCCCTGCCGAACAAGGAGCCCGATGTGGGACTTGATCCCAGGACGTTGGGATCATGACCTGAGCCGAAGGCAGCCGCTTAACCAACTGAGCCACCCAGGTGTCCCATGACTGCCATAATTTCAACTGATCACCTCATCGGTACACATCACTCTCATCTCCTCTATTAATAATATCATATTACAACACCTTTTTCAACAGGAGTTAGTACATGCCCTTGATGCCTGGTTTGACAGATGGTATTTTCTCAAAATGGCTGCCACAATATCTCCAGCCCCACATGCTTTTCTTATGATGGGATTCTGACACTCTTACCACTTAGAGGTGGAGTCTGTGCTCCCTTCCTTGAAGCTGGGTGGGATTTTCTAACTGGTTCAGCCAGATGTGGTGTTGTGTGTCTTAGAGGTCATGAAATATGTGGTAATTTCCATTTTATTTAGTAGAATACTTGTGCCTGAAGCCTTCATCTGCAGTATGAGCAAAAGGACTCTGTACTACAAGGAAATGGAAAGATAATCCAAACAGACCTGAGACTGCATGAAGAGAGGGATGCTGGCCTTCCCCCAGCTGTTTCACCATCTCATCCGTTCCAATTCCGGCCATAACCTGACTGCAACTCCATGTGAGATCCCGAGCTAGAACTGGCCAGCCAAACCTTCCCCACATTTGTGACTCACCAAAGCTTGAAAGAATAAAATGGTTATTGTTATTTTAAGTCACTAAGCTTTGGAGTGATTTGTTACATCACAATAGGCTCTAACACCTGGTAAGATGTATTCCTGTCTACCGTGGAATATAAACCCAATGAAAATTTATGTGCCTGTCATCTCAGAGAAATTTCTGGTTACTCCTGTGGTACAGGACATGTTAGGATATTACATCCAAAGTGAAAACCAAGTTTGCAAAACTCCCACCACTTAAGAAAGGCTCTTTTGAAGACAACAATTTATCACATTTGGGAGCAACAAAACCAGGCTGCCACTGTAAGCAGTTCTATTACTTGGACTTTATATCATAGTGAATCTAACATTATTCAAAATTCACTATGATAGATTGGGATACTCTAGGGATCTTGTGGAAAGACCGATTAGGAGAATCACAGTGCAAGTCCCTTGAGTTTTGGAGCAGAACTGTAGTTTTCAGAAAATATTTATTCATTTTTAAAGAAAAAAACCTTGGTTTGCTATTGGGCCCTAGAGATACCAAGTGACCATGCAAATAGAGTTTCTATCATAAGCAGGATGTTATATGTCCCACTGAGCCATAAATTTGGGTACTTGATCATCACCAATTATAAAATTAAGTTTGAGTAGGTGTTGAAGGCACCAGTATGTTGCAAGATCCGGTGGCTTATACTGTCCGTGCATCAGTTTTTGCTGCATTACCTACTTCTCCCTTATCCTGAAGCTATGACCTCATAAGAGCTGAGGAGAGTATTCAAGTCTATTTTCGAGATATTTCTATGCAATATATTGAAATCAGTCCAAAGTGGGAAACTGCAGTTTTATACCTGTGACTAAGAGTTGACCCAGAAGGTAAATTCTCCCAGTGGTCAGAACGTCAAGTGATACATCTGTCTGGTTGTCCAGTTGGGTTAGAAAGAGAGATGGCCAGAGGTGTGGAGATAATATAGATTCATGGAAAGTTATGAATGATTCTGTGGAATGGCCTGAAATCTGTAAGAAAGAAGATTGAAAGGCTGGTGATAAGGAGGCCTAGAAAAAAATAAGTCAAAGGAAGTCTTGGAAGTGATCCAGAGTATGAGGATATTCATGTTCCATGCGAGCTCTCTGTGAAGGTGATTCCCAGGAGTCGAGACCATATAAGATGGTCTACAAATTCAAAACCACATTCATAATAATACTGAAATGTTATTTGTAGTTTTCACTCACAGTCTTTCATGAATGGAAACTGGCATTTTCCAGAAGCTACTTGATATGTGATGTTTCAACATGTTGCCTATAAAACCAGACACAAGACTCCAGGTGTCTTCTAGTAGGTCAGATATTAAAAGACTTGCAAAATGTAAAATGATGTCATGAAACCCAGCCGTTACTTTATTTTGCACAAAAATGGTTTTCTTTTGTGTGTGTTAAAAAAAATTGTGTTAACATACAATGAAATTTCTGTTATTTTGAAATGATTAAATCTATTTCAGATTTTCTTAATTTTAATTTCTAACATATATAATTCATACAAATAAGACTCTTTGAAGTTCACAATAGTTTGTGTTTGTTTGTTTTTTTTTTTTTCAGGGAATGAAGGGATTCTGAGACTAAAATTTTAAGAACCATTCTCCTAATCTATCACTTGCTTTACTGAGTGTTTTTATACTTTCTGGTCCACTTTCCTTAGCATTTGTCCATGGAATCACATTCTATTAAATCCTAAGCACTCCTTCAATTTATCAAGGTCATTTGAATCTGGATCTTTATGATTAGAGATTCATTATTTCTCTTTCTCCCATATGGCCCCTCTGTAAAAGAAAAGAGCTCTTCCCTATATTACCAGAGAGCATCTTAATGAAAATACCTTGTACCCTTGACACAGATCGATCATGGCTCAGAATCTGCTCACAATTATTCTTCATCATAGTTCACCAAATGGTGATATATCAATCCCACATTTATGTGTGGTCTAGACCACATTTACCCATTTTCTTACTGATCTGGTCTTCTGGGACAAAACCAAAAGCCACAGACAAGTCATATTAGCTACACTAGATCACCATCTTTTAATATTTCAGGTTTTTCCTTCTAGTCTACAAAGTTATTGGCAGGACTCAAACTCTAAGTTCTTTCTATTCTGTGTTAGGTAGCAGCTGGAACAGTCCCCCTGTTCTTTTAGCCTTCCAGCTGTTGTTTTCTGCTGGATATCTTCAGTCTCCTTTGAGCATAGGGTTCAGGAGTCAGCCAACTATTTGCGTAGTTTATTTTATTATTTTTTAAGGTTTTATTTTTTTGAATTTACTTTAGAGAGAGAACATGAGTGGGAGGAGCAGAAGGAGAAGGAGAGAGAATCTCAAGCAGACTCCATGCTGAGCGTGGAGCCCCATGTGGAGCTCGATCTCATGACCCTGAGATCATGACCCAAGCCAAAACCAAGGGTAGGATGTCTAACAGGTGCCCCTGCCAGTACTTGATGAGTAGATTTTGGGTCGTCTGCCTTGCATCCCTCTGTCACCTTTCCAGGATTTCCCCCTTAATTTCGAGTGGAAATTCATTAAGAATTGAAGAACTTCATAAGAATGCTTCTTTCTGCTCGAGTTTTAACCATCTGTGCTTCACAGGGAAAAGAGTGTCCTTGGTAGAGAAGTTATAGAAATGTGGCTTACTCAGTGCTGACCCTTTCCTCATGAGCCACCCTCTCCCCACCTGCAGTCTGTGTGCTGTAGGGGCTCTCTGTGCCTTGAAATAGTATCTTCTTTTAAGACAGAATGTGTAATAATTATCTGTATGGAGGTTAGTTCATTACAAGACAAGCCACCATTATCAGGCAGCCATTTAATTTAAAAAGTGCTTTTCTCTTTTACAGTTTTTAACAAATTTTTTTTAGTTTTAATAGTAATTTAAATCTATTTACACTCAAATCCCATAGACTAAGAACAAGTGAATAAAAGATACTTTCTTTAAAGTTTATAATCAAATGGAAATAGTAACTTAAAGTCATTAGTATTTTGCTTAACTCCCTTTTACACACATACACACACACACACACAGAAACATATTCTTATTCTTGAAGACAGAGTTTCTTTCTATGAAGTCTATATTGGATAGTTAATAATGGATAAGGCTTTTGTGGGAAAGGAGTTGTTAAGGGAATTCCAACTCTTACCTTTACTCCTAGCATACAAACTGCTTTTAGGATGGTGACAGTTAATTTTGTGTGTCAACTCAGCTAGGCTATGGTGCCCAGTTCTTTGGTCAAACACCGACATAGATGTTGCTATAAAGGTATTTCCTAAGTGTGATTAGCATTTACAATCAGGCTTTGAGTAAAGCAGATCATCCTCCCTAATTTCGGTGGGCCTCTCCCAATCAGTTGAAGACCCCACGAGCAAGTCTGAGATTTTAGGAAGAAAAAGTAATTTTTTTTTTTTTTGGTAGGCTCCACACTAGTTTGGGTCCAACACAGGACCCAAACTCACAAACTTGAGATCCAAACCTGAGCTGAGCTCGAGAGTCAGACATTTAACAAGCTGAGCCACCCAGGTGCCCCAAGAAAAAGGAATTTTGTATTAAGATTGCAACCTAGAAATCCTGCCTGAGTTTTCAGCGTGATGGCTTGCCCTGCAGATTTCAAACTCAAGACTGTGACATCAACTCTAAAATGACTCTTAGCTTGCTGGCCTGACTTGACCAGTTCAGATTTATTAGCCTCCACAATCCTGTGAGCCAGTTCCTTAGAATCTCTCTCTTTCTGTACAGTTGACCCTTGAACAACTTGGGGGTTTGGAATGGCAACCCCCCGGACAGTCAAAAATCTATGTATAACTTTTTCTTCCCCCAAAACTTAACTACTAATAGCCTGCTGTTGACCAGAAGCCTGATGAGAACATCAGCAGTGGACTCACAAGTATTTTGTAAGTTATATGTATTATATAGTGTATTTTTACAATGAAGGAAGCTAGAGAAAATAAAATGTGATTAAGAAAATCAGAAAGAGGGGTGCCTGGGTAGCTCAGTGGGTTAAAGCCTCTGCCTTCAGCTCAGGTCATGATGCCAGGGTCCTGGGATCGAGCCCCACATCTGACTCTCTGCTCGGTGGGGAGCCTGCTTCCTCCTCTCTCTCTGGCTGCCTCTCTGCTTACTTGTGATCTCTGTCTGTCAAATAAATAAATAAAATATTTTTTAAAAAAGAAAGAAAGAAAATCAGAAAGAGGGACACCTGGGTGGCTTAGTCAGTTAAGTGTCTGCCTTTGGCTCAGGTCATAATCCCAGGGTCCTGGGATCAAGTACCACATTGGGCTCCTTGCTCAACAGGAAGCCTGCCTCTCCCTCTGCCTGCTGCTGTTCCCTCTGCTTGTGCTCTTTCTCTCTGACAAATAAATAAATAAAATCTTTAAGAGAAAAAAAAAGAAAAGAAAATCAGAAAGAAGAGCAAATGCACTTGCAGAACTGCACAAAATCTGCATAGAAGTGAATCTGTGCAAACCTGTGTCATTCAAGGATCAACTGTAGATCATGTTAGTTCTGTTTCTCTGGATAACTCTAACATAAAAAGTATATTTAGCAGCTTGTATTGTTTTTTAGAAACTAGGATGTTATGCTCAATTTTTGCCAAATTTTAAGTGGTTTTATCCACATTTCAGGAATGTCTTTCAGCTTGTACTGGCTTTGTGATTACTTCTGGCAAATGTTCAGTCCTTGTATCATAAACAAAGAAATTATGTAAATAAAAGTATCAAAAAAGTAACATTTATTGACACGATTTGTTTTACCTTTGAGAGAATTAAGGTAAATTGAAGGGTTTAAAGAATAATTGTTTTACTTTGCAATTAAATAATTTTATATTAAAAGAAAATTTTCAAGATGTAAAAGGAATTAATGAAGTAAACATTAATTTCCATGAGCTTTATTTTTTTTAATTTACTGAATTTTGGCTTTTTAAAAAAGATTTTGTTTATTTATTTGAGAGAGAGAGAGTTTGTACATGTGAGCAGGAGTGGGGGGGAGGGGCGGGGGGAGAGGGAGAACCAGACTCTCCACTGAGCAGGGAGCCTGATGAGGGAGACCTGAGCCAAAGGCAGACACTTAACCAACTGAGCCACCAGGCGCCCTCTACCATTTTAAAGAAATAAGTCTTTTCTTATTTATTTATTTATTTATTTTAAAAGATTTCATCTATTTATTTGACAGACAGAGATCACAAGCAGGCAGAGAAGCAGGCAGAGAGAGGAGGAAAGCAGGCTTCCCGCTGAGCAGAGAGCTCGATGGGGGACTCGATCCAAGGACCCCGGGACCATGACCCGAGCCGAAGGCAGAGGCTTAACCCACTGAGCCACCCAAGTGCCCCAGTCTTTTCTTATTTAAAGTAGTAAATAAAGCATACACACCAATCCTTAATGTTACACTTTCACAAAAAGTTCTAAATTAGACATGACTATTTTTTGTTTGTTCTGAAGGTTAAAAAAGTTTCCTTTAGAGAGGCTGAAATGATTGTATGCTAATATGAACAGATAGGTTGTCGGAGAAATGACTAGAAAATTCCTTTTTTGATGTCCTACAAAAGTTGGATCCCATTTTATGTGCCTTGTTCTTTCCTCAAACCCTTAACTTCAGACTGTAGTTGAGCAGAAATATGGCTTATGGTTTTCTTCAAATCATTTTTCATCTCTAGACAAGGTGCTGGACCTTAGAATAAATGAGTAGGTTATAGCAGTAGTACCTAGGGAAAGCAAAAGCTGTGAGTGATAAAGGTTCCTTACACGTGCTATCTCCCCACTCTTGTCTTCTCCATTTTGTTGTCATTTTTAATCCCAGACCCAATGTCTCCAACAAGTCCAGTCAGTTTGCTTTTAAATGGCAGACTAAATGGGGCATCTGGGTGGCTCAGGTCATAATCTCAGGGTCCTGGGATCGAATACCAAGTCAGGCTCCCTGCTCAGTGGAGAGTCTGCTTGTTTCTCTCCCTCTGCTCTGCTCTGTTCTTGCTTTCACTTGCTCTCTCTCAGGTAAATAAATAAAACTTTTTTTAAAAAATCAGACAAAATAGAAATCAAAGAAGGTGACTTGAATTTGGTTCTCTGTCATTTCCTTTTCTTGCTTTATCACCTTTTAAAGAAATTTATAAGATGCAAATTTGTTAAATTATTCATGAGAATAAACAATGAGAGTTTGAGTTTAAGCCTGGAGTTAAATAATGCTGGTGGTATTATATCTTCTCCTTTAAAGTGTGATAGAAAGAGAAGACTCTCATTAACTCAGAATAACTGTCTTGACCCTACTGACTCATAGGACTGCAGTGTGGGGCTGGATCTCATACTGACTTCCAGTCCGGGCTGATAACACCTGGTCTTTCCCCACTGAATATTCAGTTCATAGTTACTGTACAAATCCTTGCTTATAGGTAAATTTATGGTGTGTGTGTGTGTGTGTGTGTGTGTGTGAAAATCAAGAAAAATGAAATGAAGTGTTGTACATTTTCAAGAGAGGTTCTATGGTATTTGAATTTGAGGATCCCTCCACTGTGTCGGTTGAGAAGAAGACTACATGCATTTATCAGTGGGTGGACTCCCTCAATGAGCCTATCCACAAAGCCCACGGACACTCTGTGCTTGGGCATGGAGTGGAGGCACTGTGGCCTGTGTGGTGAGAAGCAGGGTGGGAGTAGCTTTCCCCTGAGGAACAAAAGTCACAAGGACTGTTACCTGAGATTTTCCCTCCATTATATTTCTCTAGAAGACAGGGCACCTGTCTTTTCTTTCCCATCAAAGGTGAAAAGACTGAAGAGTCATTCTTTACTGCTTGAATGGAGAATTGAACACATGTTTCTTTGCCAGGGAAAGGTAAGCAGAAATGAGCACCGCTGGGCCACGCTTGCCCGGAGTGCAAAGTGGGCTATGGGGAAGCCAGGAACGCCTTTGGAAAACAGCCACGTGTGCAGCACCACTGATCACAATCCAGACAGAAATGTGGCTGGTTTGGTTGAAGCTGAGGAATGTGTTTTACCTGTTTCTTGCTTTTCAACGGTCTGTCTGCTTCTTAGGGAAGTTAATTCACCAGAGTCACCATGAAAAATACAATAAAGCTTTCAAGAAATCTGAGATCAAGTCTATTTATGGCTTGTAAAAAACAGTAAGGACTTCTGTGTGCTCATATGAAGGCACGCTTCCTGATAATGGCCATTTTATAAGGCATGCCTTAAACTGAATGACATGAAACCAGAGAAAAGGCTATTGGCTTTTCAGTTGTCATTTCCTAGCACATCCCCAGGGTCTAGGGGTAAGACAGAAGGAAAGGGGCCAACCCACCACTCTGAAATCTGACTCCAGTTCAGGGAGGACCAGGGGATCTTTGGGGGTTGTGAAAACGCTGGAGCACTGAGATCCAGCTATCCAGGCCCTAACGCACTGCTCCCACAACATCTTCTTTAGGGGCTGAAGGTGGTGGACAGCAACAAGTAGCATTCAGCAGAACACCCTGCGGGAAATAATCACGAGCAAATGTGAAGTACCCCATACATTCTCAGACTAATTGGGGCAGTCTTTGCAGATGGCCTATAATCATGTAGGCCAGCAGACTCTGTGAATTCACGTCAATGTGATTGCAATTAAACTTGTAGTTTGGGTGGCCTGGGGACATTGAGCTATATATATATTAATAAAACTGATGAACATTTACTTTTTTCCCATTATTTTACTCAGATGATATTGAGCGAACAGACCCTGAATTGCCTTGTAACTTAATGCCACTCATTAGTGTTTATACATTAACCAAACATACTCGATTGAATAATCTTACACTTGATTTATTTCTATTTATTTTTTTCACTGTTAGAAGCTTTCCCATTTCTATTTCTCTAGCACATACAAAGAGTTATTTATGAACACAGTAAAACAAAGAAAGTGCCTATTCAAGTATGCCTGAAAAAAAAAATACTAGTTATAGTAATGGCTTCTTTGAATATATTTGTTATATTCTTTGGGGAAAATTGGGAAATGATTAAAAATAATTTGCATTTGT
The DNA here is from genome assembly GCA_003697995.1 of Taxidea taxus jeffersonii. Lineage (NCBI taxonomy): Eukaryota > Metazoa > Chordata > Mammalia > Carnivora > Mustelidae > Taxidea > Taxidea taxus. Next base: position 2,854 of record ML093244.1, on the reverse strand, counting down.
GTTCAGTTCATGTTTCACAGCCTTTTCATAATTTGGATATTGGTTTATCTTCTTCAAGCTCTGAAATCTGGGCAAGGCTGATGTTATTCTCATTTTACTGATAAGAGACATAGACAATGGCCTGATTGGCCATTCTGGGCAAGACAGTTACTGAACAAGCCCAGGTCTTGAAACCAGGGTGTAGGAGAACCACTGTGAGTCATTCAAGAAATACTGTGTTTCTATTACTGTGTTCCAAGTATCGTTCTAGGTGCAAGCTACCCCGTAATGAACAAACTAGACTAGAAATCCTGTGTTCATGAAGCTTATATTCTAGTGGGTATGACACAGACTATGAACAAGCAGATCAGTAAAATATATAGTATGGGAAGTAGTAATATGTCTACGGAGAAAAATGACAGAGAATTAGGGGGCCCAGTGTGCATGTATGTATAAGTGTGTGTGTGTGTATGTGTGTATGTGTGTGTGTGTTTTGAGAAGGGGATTTCGTGTTTTAACCAGGCTCCAGAGCAGATTTCAATGAGGAAAGACTGGAAAGACTCAAGAGAGTAAGCCACGTGGATATAGGGGGAAGAACATTCCAGACAGAAGGAGTAGCCAGTACAAAGCTCCAAGGCTTGCCTGGTATATCAGATGAATAGCGTGGCAGCTAGCCTGGGAAGAATGAGAGGGGGAAGGAAAGACATGAGCTCAGAGAGGTACGCAGAGGCCATTAAAGTTTGATTTCCAACTCTTCAATGACATATCTTTTTCAAGATGACATTTTGTTTGCTTTTGCAAGGGAGTTTTTATACCTTAGGTGGAACATGGGTTATTTCCCATTGGAAAGAGGCAGCAAAGTTGATTTTGATCCAAGCAGCTATATGAGGAAAGGCTGAACCGGAGGCATTCCGATTCACATGTAGCAGCAACAACAAAAACCTGCATAAACCATTAGCAACCACTTTGGGGTATGGGTGGGACAGCAGGGGGGGCCAGCGACCCTCAGCCAGCAAGTGATATTAGGGTATGGGGGGTGGGGCATCACTACTCAGGAAAGGCAAACACCAGAAATGACTCTCGCTTTCTCAACGCATTGCTGCTGGGCAAAGCAGGGTGCTGAGGTAACACCCCAATATGGAGCATAGCCCAACATCTGTGGTGGCCCAGCCCCAGGCAGAGCTAGAGAAGGCAGTAGATGGGAAGGAGGAGCTAAGCATGTGCACTGGCTCCCCAATAGCTTTCCATAGGAGAAACCAAGGTGTGTCTACTTGAAATGCAAATGTTTCCAGATGTTCTCCATTAACCCGCTGTCTGCTGCAGTCATTTTCAAAGCATGGTCCTACAAGCGGCCAACCCTGTTACCTGAGAATGTTAGAAGTGTCTATGTGCAGGCCCCACCTCATATGTACTGAATCAAAACAGGGTGGTTAGAAATCTGCATTTTTTCTTTATCAAGCCCTCAGGTGACTCTGATGGAGGATAAAGTTTGAGAATCAGTAGCATGCAGGAAAAAAACAAAGCCCAAGGACAGTAGGCATTTAAAATATCCCTATCGGGCACATACCTCAATATTATCAAAGCCATCTATGAAAAACCCACTGCAAATATCATTCTCAATGGAGAAAAACTGAGAGCTTTTCCGCTAAGGTCAGGAAAATCCACAGCAGGGATGTCCATTATCACCACTGCTATTCAACGTAGTACTAGAAGTCCTAGCCTCAGCAATCAGACAACAAAAAGAAATCAAAGGCATCCAAATCGGCAAAGAAGAAGTGAAACTATCACTCTTTGCAGATGATATGATACTATATGTGGAAAACCCAAAAGACTCCACTCCAAAACTGCTAGAACATGTACAGGAATTCAGTAAAGTGTCAGGATATAAAATCAATGCACAGAAATCACGTGCATTTCTTTACACCAATAACAAGACAGAAGAAAGAGAAATTAAGGAGTCAATCCCATTTTCAGCTGCACTCAAAACCATAAGATACCTAGGAATAAACCTCACCAAAGAAGCAAAGAATCTATACTCAGAAAACTATAAAGTACTCATGAAAGAAATTGAGGAAGACACAAAGAAATGGAAAAATGTTCCATGCTCGTGGATTGGAAGAACAAATATTGTGAAAATGTCTATGCTACCTAAAGCTATCTACACATTTAATGCAATGCCTATCAAAATCCCATCCAATTTTTTCAAAGAAATGGAACAAATAATCCTAAAATTTATATGGAACCAGGAAAGACCTCGAATAGCCAAAGGAATATTGAAAAAGGAAGCCAAACTTGGTGGCAGCACAATTCCGGACTTCAAGCTCTATTACAAAGCTGTCATCATCAAGACAGCATGGTACTGGCACAAAAATAGGTACATAGATCAATGGAACAGAATAGAGAGCCCAGAAATAGACCCTCAACTCTATGGTCAACTAATCTTCGACAAAGCAGGAAGGAATATCCAATGGAAAAGACAGCCTCTTCAACAAATGGTGTTGGGAAAATTGGACAGCCACATGCAGAAAAATGAAATTGGACCATTTCCTTATACCACACATGAAAATAGACTCAAAATGGATGAAGGACTTCAACGTGAGAAAGGAATCCATCAAAATCCTTGAGGAGAACACAGGCAGCAATCTCTTCGACCTCAGCTGCAGCAACTTCTTCCTAGGAACAACACCAAAGGCAAGGGAAGCAAGGGCAAAAATGAACTATTGGGACTTCATCAAGATCAAAGCTTTTGCACAGCAAAGGAAACAGCCAACAAAACCAAAAGACAACTGACAGAATGGGAGAAGATATTTGCAAACAACATATCAGATAAAGGGCTAGTATCCAAAATCTATAAAGAGCTTAGCAAACTCAACAC
>RCUC01001095.1:0-60811 GCA_003697995.1 Taxidea taxus jeffersonii | reverse complement strand
GAGATTATCAGGATATAAAATGGGGCCAAATAAGGAACCTTTGTTTGCCTCTATACAGCAGTACAAAAGCAATAACTTGGCTAGAGCAGATGCTGTTTTCTATTCTCTTTACCTATTCAGTCACTTGTATACATGCATTGTCTTGAACCATTTCAACTAAATCCCATTGATTTGTCTGTAAAATTGAGAGATTAAGATAGCCTCTAGCAATTTATTTACCTTCTAAAGTGAAAAAAAATGCAGGTATCTTCAGCCAAAAAGTAAAAATCCCATGAGTGCCTTTTTTGTTTTCAAACCTGAGCTTAATTTCTCAGTCTTGTGGAGTTCAAAAGAATGCATGTCAATGGATTTAGCACCAAGGAATTGAAACATGATACCTGATTCACTAAAAAATGTCAGTAGAAGGGACAGTTCAAGTTTTGATTTTTTTTTAAAGATTTATTTATTTATTTATTTGACAGACAGAGATCACAAGTAGGCAGAGAGGCAGACAGAGAGAGAGGAAGGGAAGCAGGCTCCCTGCCGAGCAGGGAGCCTGATGCGGGACTCGATCCCAGGACACTGAAATCATGACCTGAGCCAAAGGCAGAGGCTTTAACCCACTGAGCCACCCAGGCGCCCCCAAGTTTTGATTTTTAAATAGATCTTTAAGCAAAATACCCACCTGTTGAGAATATTCTAAAACAAACATCAGTTATATATATATATATATATACATATATATATATATATATACCCAATACAAATGAAAAGATTTTGCCTTTATGTGTATATTAGCTTTAGAAGGTCTGAGGAAATTTCTTTGAGGTAAAAATGGTTTTTTTCAACGGGAAAGACAGATTTTTTTTTTTTTTCTGATGAACGAACTTTCAAAAGCTAATGTCAAAATTTGATTCAGAAAAGTTCCTGGAGTTCTAATATTAAAACTATTTTTAAGTAAATATTAGGCAACAAGTTAGACATCCATTTTTTAAAAAGATTTTATTTATTTATTTGACAGAGAGAGAGAGGAAAAACAAGGAGGAGCAGCAGAGGGAGAAGGAGAAGCAGGCTTTCCACTGTACAGGGAACCCAGTGCAGGCTTCAATCCCAGGACCCTGGGATCATTACCTGAGCCAAAGGCAGACCCTTAACCAACTGACCCACTCAGGCATCCCAAGTTAGATATCTATTGTAATGTTATAAGACATTAAATGGATATTTTAAATACAAGAACATAAAAAAGGAAAATATATATAAATAAAAAAGAAAATGCATGGATTTTACTCTGTTGCCCTAGAAAAACAAAAAAATTATAGAACTTATTAGAATATACAAAGTAAAGAACATAATAAACAATATAGCTAGGCATTAAAAGTTTTTTAATTTAAAACTCCATAAGGATATGAGGTAGCAATGTACAAAATACATATTTACATTTGCATAAACGGTTTTTTATTAAAAAAATAGGAAACATGTGCTAGCTAAAGTTGCCATTAATTTTTAAGATAAAAGTCACTGATTGACCGGAAGAGCATCTATGACATCATCTCCTACATTATAGTGGAAATAATGATTACTTGTAGGGTGTTACATTGACTGCAAGAACCTATTTCTTGATTTTCTTCAGAACCAATCCACCAAAGCTTCAAAAAAAAATTTTTTTTTCTGAGTGCTTACTATGTGCCAGGACTGTGCAAGTTGTCACATACGGTATGCAATAAAAATGGTACTGCCTTTGTCTTGTCTATATTTGGTTTCTATAAAACCGGGCTAATTCCCTTGATAGGATGAGTGTAATGGATAATTGCAAAGCAAGTGGATCAACTAGAGTCCTCTGTTATATTCTGTCCCCTACTCTTCCTTAATCCAGCTGGGCAGGCCTGCAAATGCCCTGAAAATGATCAGTAGCATCAGTAGCTACTACAGGGGAAAATAGAGCCAGGAGATAACTGCAGTAGGATGGGATTTATTTTCTGATGGAAAACAAAAGAGGAGGAGGAGGAAGAGGAGGAAGGGAGGGGGAGCAGGAGAAGGAAAAGAAGAAAGAATAAGAGAAGGTAAAGAGACAAGATATTTTAGTGGGTGGTTTAGTTTCAGATCTACCTAAAAACTAGTTAAACCAAAGTTGCTTCGATTTCTCTAACTTTTCTCTTTAGGAAGAAAGTTAAGAGAAAAACAATACTTTATCATGGCAAAGAAAGCATCCATAAAAGAAAATATTAGGGGACGCCTGGGTGGCTCAGTGGGTTAAGCCTCTGCCTTCGGCTCAGGTCATGATCCCAGCATCCTGGGATCGAGTCCCACATCAGGCTCCTTGCTCAGCAGGGAGCCTGCTTCTCTCTCTGCCTCTGCCTGCCACTCTGTCTGCCTGTGCTCACTCCTGTGCTCTCTCTCTATCTGACAAATAAATAAATAAAATCTTTAAAAAAAAAAACTCCTTTAAAAAAAGAAAATATTAGTAAATTAATCTTCATTAAAATTTAGAGTTTCTATTTCTCAAAAAACATCATTAAGAAACTGAAAAGGACAGAAATAGACTAGGAAAAGGTATTCACAAAACACATATCTAACAAAGGACTTCTATCATATCTAACAACTCCTACAAATCAATAACAAAAAATATTGATAACTCAAAATTTTAAATGGGCAAAAGACCTGAACAGGTACTTCATAAAAGGCTGTACAAATGGTCAATAAATGTATGACAAGGTGTCCAATATCATTATTAATCAGGAACATGCAAATTAAACCACAATAATATACCATTGCTGATCTACTAGGATGATTGAAGTTAAAGGACTAATAATACCAAGAGTTGTTAAGGATGTAGAGTAACTGAAGTGCTCACACATTGCTAGTGGGAATTTGAATGGATTCAACTACAGCGGAAACTGTTTGGCAGTACCTTCCAAAATCAGATAGTTGCCCTACCCATTACCCACTAATTCCAATCAATATAAACTCAAGATACAAACTCAAGAAAGATAAGGCATACGTTTAACAAACGATATGAACAAGTATGCTCAGAGTAACTTCCTTCATTAAAAAAAATTGCAAACCAATGAATGTCCATCAACAAGAGAGTGAATAAATTTTGGTACACTAAGATAATGGAATATTGGACAGCAGTGAAAAAAATAAACTACTGACATGGGCAACATCATGGGCAAAACTCACAGACAAAATATTGAGCAACAGACACCAGATACAAAAGAGTATATACTAGTTGATTTACATTTATATGGAATCAAAAAGAGGGAAAACAAATCTATCAGAGTAATGGTTACATTTGTGCATGAGTATCAACTGAAAGAGAGGATACAGTAGAGATGCTGAGAATATTTTATCCCTTCTTAGTGGTGGTTATAGGGATATATATGTAAATAAAAAATCATGCTCCTACTGTGGGGAGTGGCCAGTTGGTTCTCTGAAGACATAGGCATGTCATGATGTTTCTCTGTTCAAAACCCATTCATGGCTCCCATTTTACTCAGGGTAAAAGTCAAACTCCTTACAATGGTCCACACTAACCTACACCAGTAGGTCCCTACAATTCTTCACATTTATCTTTCTCCTAGCTGCTGCTAAAGCATGCTTTAAATATTCCTGTCTCAGGGCTTTTGTCCTGGGTGTCCCCTTTTCCTGGAATGCTCTTCTCCCAGATAGCTACAAAGCTCACTCTCCCATTTTCTTCAAGACTTTTTTCACACGTCATCTTCTCACTTAAGTCCTACCCTGATCTCATTCTGTTTAAAACTTCAAAGTCCTCTGTTCATGTGTGTGCCTGTGTGTGTGTGTGTGTGTGTGTGTGTGTGTGTGTGTGTGTGTGTATCTATCCATCTTTCTGAGTCTATGTGGGTTTTTTACGGGGTTGGCCAAAAGAATTTGGAGGGAATCAATCACAAGAAGATTGACAACACTGGAGAAGAAATAAAAAGAAACTGAGCTTTTGTGAATTGTCAAGAAAGAGAAAAATACTTAGATGTCTTTTTCTAATGTTTAGCAGTTTTCTTTAAATATGCAAAATTCAACTCACATTCTTTCCCCTTTAGTCTTCAGCAAATATTTAGAATAGACAAAAAGACTTTTTATGTGGTCTCTGGGGAAGCTGGGAAAAACCAGCAGGATGTGGGAAGAATATGACCATATCCCCAGTAGTATCCATGGTGTATGTGTGTGTGCATCTTCCTGGGTATGCAAACATACAGGATAGAAGGCAAGAACTGCAAGCGGTGATGTAATGCATAAAAATGGGCCTAAATGCAAAGTTAACAAGAGCTCTTCCTTCATTGTGTCCTTACATTGACCCCTGAACACAACAGAAAGATTGCTTCTTGCTTCTCCTTTGAGCTGAGAAAATGAGTTTGGCTAAACAAGGATGAGGTACTAGACTGGGTTTGAGGAAAAAAAGCTGGATGAGGAACAAAATGAGAGATGAATTTCTTCCTTGTGCCATGGCACAAAAATTTAACAAAAAGGACAAGAGGGTCTCAGTCACAGAATCCTGAAATTTCTATGACTTCCACAGGGTGTTTCAAAGACAGGCAGGGGCAACTACTGAATTATATGTGGGCCGCATGTACCAGTCAGCTGGTCAACACCCCTGGTCCGGGAAGGCAATGGGGAAGGTAACCTGGCTATGCCAACCCAATGACCCCCAGCCACCCATCCCTGATGGGAAAATGGAAAAGACCGGTGCTTGTCTCAGGAGCGTTTTAGGAGATAAAGGTGTGGAAGGACTTTATTTCCAATCAGTCATGTTCTGTGGAAAATGATGACCTAAGACCAGAATCTTGTGTTCAGAAAATTCCAAGAATCAGTTTTGCTGAAGTGTGCCCTGTACAAACATGAGGAACAGGAAAACACGCATCAAATTAGTCAATTAAAAAAAAAAAAGGTACATGCTGACTGTAAAGTGCCAGGCAAATGTTACCTATTTCTTTTATCACCTACCTCAAAGAGAGATTGTGAAGACCAAAGGAACCAATGCACTGGCTGTATGCTTGGGTTTTACTGTTGGTCATGAGCTGTTCTCAACTTGATACTTGTAACGAGGGAACTCCCAATTTAGGCACCAAGTGGGTCCAGGCATGGGGCTTGAAATCCCTATGGGTCATCTGTCTGCTGTGGGTTGGGGAGGTGGGCACCAGGGAAGGGTACAATGTCTTCTCTATCCCTGTCCAAGATCTCATACTTTCATTTTGCACAGGGCCCTGAAAACCATGTAGCTGGCCTATACAGTGTACTGTAACATGGGGAAATCCTCTCCAAAGGAAAGGATGAGTTATATTCATCCCAGTACCCAGAAGGAAGCAGAACCCTTTTTAGACCTCTGTAGGTTTTGAAGATGATATATTTTAAACAAAGGGATACTGCTTTCATTCATTTCTCAGGTCCCATGAAACGTTAACATGGTTCCTTGCAATCAGAGGGTGATGCAAGCATACCAGCAGGAAAGTGTCTGGCACTAGAGGTATCTGTGATGGAGAAAGACACTATGCGGCGTGTATGCCTGGCTTCAGCAGGAGAATCACAGCATAGACTCTTGGGATTCTGCAGCAACACGAGGCCATCCATAGCAGGGAATTATTACATATCATTCAAAAAGCAACACCTGTGTCCCATTAGACCAGACAGAGACAAAGCATCTGATGGTTCCTTTCCTGTTGGTGCTCCAGAGCTTCTCCCAGGTAACCACATGACAGTCTAGTCTGCCCATCAATGAGAAGCCCTTACAAGACCTATATGCTTTGCTGCCCAGTAGTAAATACTACCGTATTTACTGTATAGAGGAAATGCTCTCTGATCAAAGACTCCTGGGAAATCATTACACCTCCCAGGAATGTATTATATGTTCGAGTACCAGGCATCATCCCACTGCCCACTGCCATGCCAACCCTGAGAAGCCTATCTTCCCATAACCCCCTTTCCATGTGCTGGCTGACCACACAGGCCTTGGCTCCAGACTGACCTGTCCCAGGGGCACTAGGAGGTAGGGAACAGGTGCTGGGTTAGGAGCCATGCCTGTGAAATTCTTCATAGTCCACATGTAAGCAATATGCAAAGCTCGGCGCCCCTTTCAGCAGGCTTCAATGGAGTTTGCCAAACCCCTTAAACAGCCTCACGGTCATTTACAAGTGGGACTGCGTTCCAAAGATAAAAATTGGAGGAGGATCTGACTGATTGACACACACTTCTATTCCAACCTGCTGTTGGTATATACTACATTTTGTGGATTTATTTTTGTGAATAAAAGTAGACAGAAAAATGTTTTTCAAATTTACACTTGACAATATTACATAAAGCATCAAAATATTTTCATCCAAACAATTATGCAAATATTTTAATGATCAAATATTTCACATTGAGCAAAACTGTGATTTTTCATATGTGTGCAACTAATAAAAATGTTGTTTTCATACTTGAAACATTTCCCTTTAGAGTGTCAAAGATAAATCTATATACGAATAACGTGTTATTCTAAAAGAGCATGGCATTGGAGAAAAGTCATAGGTTGAGAATTTCAAGTCCCATATCCACCTAGTTTTCTCCTTTCTTGGAGTCATGTAGAAAGAACTTCTAATCAAGAAGAGAACATATTTTACAGAATAAAAGTACAAGCAAATAGAAGAGTAAGCTAATGGGAGGAATTACTGGTTTTAGAAGCAGCCACCCCAAGTTCTTAATTAGCCCTGGATAAATGGATTATGGTTTTTGTTTTTCTTTATATTGTATTTAAAAGTGTACTGGATTTTAAATTAAAACCTGCAGAGTTATTCTCCTAATCCAATTACAGGGGGTTTTTACTGATGTCCAAAGTCTTCCTAAGCTCCATGGATGAGTTTAGGGCTTTTATGAGTCTTGTGGAACAATACAGAAAATTGTGTTTGATGTGCCTTTTATTGAAGGAAGGGGTCTACAGCTTTTGCCAACTTTTAAAGAGACCTGTGAAGTCCCCGCCCTCCCTCCAAAGATTAGGATCTCAGAAATAGAGTTTAATTAGTGCAAATGGTTTTGGGAGAATTGTGGCAGTATTGGGTTTCCTGGTTTGAAGGATGGGGCCAAATCATCACAGCGAGTACCTAACGCCTGCCATGGTTAAGACTTCCTACCTGGTGGAGGGCTATCAGACCTGGCATTGAGGCACCATGCCTGACTTGGAGAAATTCTCATGGCAATGATGGAGAGCCAGACCTGTGTTTGCGTAGTACTTTTCCACCTTTAGAGTTCCCATTCTAAAGGTGGAAAAGTACTACGCAAACACAGGTCTGGCTCTCAGAGAAGGTCTAGAAGTTGGGCTCTCCTTCTCCTCTGCCCCTAAAGGATGTGAAGGTGGGGTTCTGAGTGTGCACATCTGCCCTGCAGACCCAAACTCTCCCTCATGGGGGCTGTCTCAAGGTCATGCTGGGGGAAGAGGAGAAAGACTATAAATATTAGAGACTCCAAGTGTGGCAAGTCACTCATGCTTTCCAAGTCAGCCTTACTGGTAATAAAGGTACTATTTTATATCATACCCTTCTGTGTGATTCCATATTGCCTCTCAGGTAGTTCCAAGTTCAGGAGTGGGGAATGAGGTATGACTCATTATTGTCCCTTAAATTCCCAGGAAGAGTTTCCTAGAAGCTAAATGATTTCATCATGATCACACACTGAGTAGGTGGTTTGCCCATGGTAACCACATTTTCCCAATTCCTTCCTCCCCCCCCCGCCCCGAAAAAAAAAAATTCATCCCAGGAAACAATCTTAGAAAGGCAAATGTATTATTAGGACAATGTGACGATTAGTTGAAGGGAGGACAAATACAGAAAATCTTCCCAGGTGTAGTTCACATATTCTTTAAGAAGCAGATCTGATTTCACTTTCGACATCAAGTCTAATTTAATTACTGCACATTATTTAACATTCTTGGGCTTCATTTCCATCTGTAAAATGAGGAGTTCAGCAGATGAGCTCCAAAAACCTTCCCAGTGAACATTCCCTAAGTCTTTGAGCCCAAACAGTCTACAAAGATCTGGATTCTTCTTGTATTAGCTACCATACAATTACTACCTTATTCTCCATGGTCTTATTTTCTACCTATACCTATAATTTAAGCATTTTACCATAACATTCCGTTGTACTACAGGTTCTTACCAGAGATTATCATAGGCAACCCTCACTTTTCTGCCCAACTCCTATCAAAAGCGTAGGATCTTTTGTTCATCTAACATCATTAACACAATAAAAAGGTTAGCTGTAGCCTGGGCAAAGGTACTTCTAATACATAAACCCAAAAAGGACTCATATTCAGAATATATAAAAAATTCCTACAAAGGATTAAGAAAAAGATAATCCAAAGTTTAAAAACAGACAAAAAAGGCTAACCAAATGACAAACAGGCATAAGAAAAGGTACTCAACTTATCAAGGAAATACAAACTAAAATCATAATGAGATATCACTAATATACCACCAGAATTGCTAAAATGTTTAAAGATTAACAATAGTAAGGAATAGTGAACCTGCAGAACAATTGGAAAACTCAGATACTGTTGGTGGAAATGTATACTGGTTTTGGAAAGTCTAGCAGTATCATCTACATATAGACACACATTTGCTCTATGATCAGCCATCCCATTCCTGGAAGAAATGAGCACACATGTCTAGGAAAAGACACACACGAGGACTTTCATAACTGTTTCATTCATAATAATGAAAAAACATGGGAAACAACCCAATATTCTAATATATATCAATGGGATAAAAGATGAAGTATGGTATATTCGTTTAATAGAATACTGCACAGCAATAAAAAAAAATTAACTACTTTACAAAAAAGGGATAAATCTCATGGACATTTATATTGAGCAAGATTCGAAAGAGTACATACTGTATGATTTAATTTATATAAAACTCACATAGAGGCACAACTAATCAATTGTGTTATAAGTCAACAATGAAGGGCCATAGTGACTAGGAAGGAGAATGAGGGAACTTCTGGGTTGCCACAGCTGTCCTAAATCTTGATCTGGGTGATAGTTTTAAACAAATGTATGTAGATGTAAAAATTCATTGAACCACACACTTGATATTTGATTTTCTTTTTTATTTTATTTTTTAAAAGTTTTTATTTATTTATTTGACACAGAGAGAGAGAGAGGCAGCAAGAGAGCAACTACAAGTAGGGAGAGTGGGAGACGGAGAAGCAGGCCTCCCAATGAGCAGGGAGCCCGATGCAGGGCTCAATCCCAGTACTCTGGGATCATGACCTGAGCCAAAGACAGACGCTTAACAACTGAGCCATCCAGGTGCCCCCTGATATTTGATTTTAACACACTATACCACCTATATGTTGTACTTAAGTTTTAACAAGACAGTTAAAAAAGCCCAGGCTCACAAAATAACATTCATGAGAATTAACTGAAGAATATGCCACCTTCTGCTTTTCTGGGATGTTCTCAATTTTACTTTTGAATGAAAGCAGATCTACACACAATCCTCAACTGTCCTGTGTACATTTGCCTCTAAGTAGAAATTTACTGAACTGTGTTTCAGGATTATCTCCTATCTTACGTGGAGGGCTTTATATGAAACAAGGTGAAGTCTGATATCATTTTACTGAAGGATATTATTTGAGGACATTTTCTGTCATTTCTCCTTTATGGAGAAGCACTGGAGAGAGTTCTTTGGGTGCTCAGGTCAGGAAAGCTGCTTCTCTTGAGCAACTGGTTTGTTTTTATCTAATGGATGGCATTAATCCAATAGGTGAAGTTCCTGATGGTCAGAATAAAAAGTGGAAACCCCACATCCATTTGCTTGTCACTCTTTTCTGACTTTCCACCTACCTCAAACCACTCTCTTTTAGAAATTTCTGGAACATCTATTTTTATTAACTACTTTTATTCCTGGCTTCATTTTACCACTATACTTAGTTTCTCTACACTCTCGTTTCTTTATATTTTCTCATATTGTATTATTCATTACTGTACTATGTGATAACCACTACAAATGCTTTGCTTAAACCAAAACAGAGTACCCACAGTACATGGTTAAATACTGTTCTGCTCACTAACCTTTTCACATAAGCCCATTTCATCTCTTTAACTACGTTATAAGCTCCTTGGGTCTGGTCCATGTGTGACTTTTTAAAGAGTCTCAGGTAGACAATAGGGGCGTAACGAACACCATTTCACTGCTTCTGTGCAATTACAGCTGATGGCAATGTTTCAGATCATGTGATACAGAGCATGAACACATTTTTAAACCATGAAAGAACCCTTGCTCTAGGCCTGCAAAAACTTGCACACCATTTGGAAATCGGGTTATTTTAATTATAATGTCATAGAGAGCGACACGTATTTTAATCAACTTCAGTTGACAATCCTGCAACCACATCATAGCCAATGCTGATTCCAAACCATCTAAAGAATTACTTCCAGGTTTTAAGAACTGGCAGCCTAACGAGGCCAGTTAGAAGCACGGCCTGCCCAGCTGCTTCCTGAGCCTGACCCTGGAGCATCCAGGCCTTGTCATTAGAAAGATTTTGAGGACTGCGGTGCTAGGCCAAGTGTGATCTCTAGGACTGGATCCCAGGCCCTGGGGAGTAAGCACCTCCCAGAGGCTATGCTTTTCTAAGCAATTTTCTAAACTACTGGCAAGAATTTAGATTCTCTGCCCTTCAGCATAGTCAGCAAACAGCACCAAAGTTTTGCTTGGCACTTCCTTTTGACAACAACTTGCAGTTTACACAGCTGGCTCTCTATTATAAAAGTTGTGGGTGACCTTTAGTACATAATAATGCCTTCAACTTTTGAGAAGCTGGTTGCCATTTTTGCCCACTGACCACAAGACTTCCTGAAGGGAGATGATTCTCCACCATTAAAACGGACCGACAAGGTTTCATGATTTACCTAATTAAGTAACCATGGGGTAGCTAATGTTGAAATAGCCGTTTCAGAATTAAACCTTAGGGGTACATTGTGTTAATGTTACTGTACACAGCAAACAGAACCGTAAAAGCTTCCATCATTTATGTTTTCAATGAGGTTATTAGAAAATTAGTTGTTTTGAAACAGATACTTTAAAAGATTGATTATAAAGGTTGGGAATATTGAAGATGCCAATAAGAATGCTTACAAAAAACAGAATTACTTTGAAAAAAGTATTTAAAGGACTGATATAGATACATATGAGACATATATATAAACATACATATGCATATGAATATTGTGTATCATATGGAGTTGACCCTTGAACAACACAGGGGTTTAGAGATACCCACCCCCCTGTGCAGTCGAAAATCCACATATGACTTTTGTCTCCCCAAAACTTAACTTCTAATAGCCCACTGTTGACTGGAAGCCTAACTAATAACATAAGCGGTAGACTAACATGTATTTTATATGTTATATGTATTTTATGCTGTATTCTGATGGTAAAGTAAGTAAAAGAAAATGTTATTTAGAAAACATAAGGGAGAGAAAATACATTTATAGTACTGCACTATATTTATCCAGAATATCTGCATATAATCCCTGTTATTCAAGAGTAAACTAAATAAATGAGGGAAGGATATGATTGAGGGAGTATACAAGATAAACCTCTGAGAAACTCTTGTGTAACTAGGTTTTAAAACATGTTTCAGATATCCCAGTGAAAAGTCTTAACATTTTTAGGAAATAGCTGTGGAAGCAAAGATTAAGTGGAAAAGAATCCACAACTTGAAAAGTTGTTTAGAAGAGAAAGTTGTAACCCGTGAAAACAGAAAAATTTTGCACTGAAAAAGTGATTTGCAGGCTGTAAAGAAGCACTGACCAGAAAAGAGGGTACAGAGAAAAGGAATGAGAATCATATGTGAAATTTAAGAAAAAAACAAAGGAGAAAAGGAAAAAAGAGAGAGGGAGAGAAACCAAGAAACAGACTCTTAGCTGTAGAAAACAAACTGATGGTTGCCAGGGGGGAGTTTGTGGGGGTGGAGGGATGGGTGACACAGGTGATGGGGATTAAAGAGTGTACTTATCCCAATGAGCACTGGAATTGTGGAATCACTATATTGTATATCTGAAGCTAATGTAACACCATATTTTAACTACACTGGAATTAAAATTTAAAAAAAGAAAAAAAGAAAGGTATGAGGAATTAAAATGTGTGAGGTTGCACTTCATTTGGATAGCACGGAGCCTTCTTGGGGGGCAGGGCACATAAAGTAAGTCACACTACTGACACTCAAATAATTGGTGAATAAATGCTTGAAGGAATAAAATAATACTAGGTAGAGTCTTGAAATATTAGCTCTAGGAAAAATTTAAGTGGTCGTCTTGTCCCACCTCTTTATTTTCTAGAGAATATAAGGCACCTATGGCCAAGTGGCCTCTGCAAGACGCAACCGCTAATTAGTGGCGGTGGTGGGGCTAGAACCCAGGACTTCTGCTTCCTGGGTCACCACTTTCTGCAGGTCACTATGTTCCTTTCTTTATTTTTAAGAAAGAAGTAGGAGAAAAAAGGAAGAGTTGTTTGAGGAAGTGGAACTCTAGTTATTTGCAGGACCAGGAGGAAATGAACTCTTCATTCTGATAGATAAAGCATGAAGAGAAGACAGTCCTTAACCAGAGACTAAACAGGTTGTTATGGGCTGAACTATGTCCCCTCCCCACCCCCCAATTTCATATACTGGAATCCTAATGCCCAGTACTTCAGAGGGCAACTATATTTGGAGACAGGATTTTTAAAGGGGTAATTAAAGCTAAATGAGGTCATTTGGAAGGGCCCTAATCCAATATGGCTGACAGCCTTATAAGACCAACAGATTCGAACACAGACACAGAAGGAAGGCCATGTGAAGACTCGGGGAGAAGACAGCCACCTACAAGCCAAGGAAAGAGGCCTCAGAAGAAACCAACCCTGCAGAAACTTTGATCTTAGACATCTAGCCTCCAGAACTGTGGGAAAATAAGTTTATGTTGTTTCAATCACATAGTCTGTGGCACTTGGTTCTGGAAGACCTGGTGAACTAATATACAAGTGTTGCCACCTCCTGCCCCTACAAGTCAGAATAACAGGTGCAATCCCAAATTCAGTTACACAGTGGTTACTAACATTAGACAAAGGTGTGAGATGTATGTGGTTTTCTATGACTACCCAGCTTATTGAATACAGTGAGCCAACTTATACAATTATTTTAATTAAAATTTGCCTTTCTACTTAAGAAGCAAAGCTAACCTGAATGTGCCCAGCATTTAGTTATTCCCAACCAGCATCCAGTGGGGGAAGGAACTACTGGACCCAGCTTCCTCTGGTTGGATCAGCCTCGCAGGAACTATGATTCCTAAGCAGGATGGTGGACAGATTTCAGTTCAAACACCAACTATAATCCATAGCAGTCACTAAAATGTCATGTTTAAAATGGATTCCAAGGGCACCTGGGTAGCTCAGTTGGTTAAGCAACTGCCTTCAGCTCAGGTCATGATCCTGAAGTCCCAGGATCTAGTCCTGCATCAGGCTCCCTGCTCTGCAGGAAGTCTGCTTCTCCCTCTGACCCTCCCCCTTCTCATGCTCTGTCTCAAATAAATAAATAAAATCTTAAAAAAAAAAAAACAGATTCCAAAAGGAAGTCTGGGTTTAGGAATAGCGTCTGCCATGAGGTCTGTGGCAGCAGCTGCCATGGGCATGGGCAGGGTAATGGGAGCATATACCCCCCAGAGAATGGAGCATCCAAATATAGATCTGTTAGATAACTACTAAGTAAACACGCTGGCCACTTTTTATATTGTTACTTTTGAAAATCGTCTTGATGGACTAATAATGCATACAGCATATTTTCAGTGGAATAAGAATGGAGAGAAGATAGCAGCAGGAAGAGTCAGGAATCATCAGTCTTTAGCAGATGTCATGCCCTGCCCAAAGAATGAAAGATATGATAATACATCAACATACGCACGCGCGCCCGCACGCACACACACACACACACGCGCACACACACACACCCCCCTCTGCTCTATAGGAACAGGGGCACCCCTTCTGCTACCCATAGTCTTACCCTTTCCTCACCACTCTGCCTCCATGACTGAGATACACTCATAACAGCTCAGAGGCCTGGAATCATATCGGTACAGGTTATCAAGTAAACAGTAACATCAGTGGTAAATAAACAGTAAAACTGTCCAGAGGAATCGGTACCTTTCTTACTACATACAAAGACCACGCAGAATTAACTACTAATCGACAGCTGAGTCATATAAGCTTTCTGCAATACTTCTTATTCAATACTGCATGTAAAAATCACTTTACTCCCACTGGGGAAGCATTTTTTCATTTTTGGAGACACTTTAAATATTGTGTGTTTCATTATATATTATACATTATAATTTTTCCAATTGAAACTTTCTGTAGTGGATTTCAAGAGGTTTATTTGTCTCCATAGGGTTGACTGGACCAATTACAGAAAATTTCAAAATAAAATGCAGTTTCCTTCTTTTGTTTCATTGTGAATTATAATGATGGTATTGAGGCAGAATAGCTTTACACATAATTTCAAAGCTTAGCTTTGTAAATCTGAAATTAAACAACACTTCATTTCATAGATTCCAAACAGACCTCAGAAACAACAAAACTGTAAGACAACAACAAAAATATAAAAGCTGCTGGCTCCCAGCATACAGAAAAGCTTTACACTCTAATATTAATTCACTTCAGAGTTCTAGTTTGCTTTTTTCTTTAGATTACACAACTTTTCCCTCATGTAATCACTGTGTTATTTTAAGCAATTTCAATGTAACAACAATGCCATATTATTTAAATAGAGATTCAAAAATTGGTTACTAAGAAAATTCCTTTTACTTGTTCATTCCTTTTACTTGTTATTATAGCCTCAGCAAGGTATACCCTAGCCAAAACCAGTATTCTTTCATGTAAAGCACAGAGGCAAAAGAATTTTAAGAAAAGTAGACCATTAGCTTCAGTCACCCTATAACATTTGTGAATAATTTGCTCGGTTTCAAAAAGTGCAAGAAAAATGCTGCACATTTGCAATCTGGTGAAAGGTAAATGAAGACAAGGCCTGGAGCAAGTCTTACGTGCCAAGGGCTAGAAACGAAGTGGATACGCAGCTGCTTTAAGTCAAGCATTTATAATCTGAAATATGTAGAAGGAAAACACCCTGTAAATAACAGAATTAAGCATGAGAAACACATATGTTAATATTTTTAAGCCAAATTCAATAAAATATTCATTAAACCAGTTAACAGACAAATATCGAAGCATGAGTTTTGAAATTTGCGTAAGGTTCATTCCATCTCTTAAGGCCAAAGCAATAAAGTATTTACAAACACAGCAATAGCAAACTCCTAAGTAGTTTATGAATATTTTCTGTGCTTCTGGAAGATACCACAATACAGAACATACTTAGGCAAACCACTAACTCAAGGCTGATGACCTTGCAAATTTATACTTTTTTTAAAAGGAAACTGAAAAGTAAAATACACACATTAGAGAGATAAACATTAGTGGTTCTCTAAAATTCACTGCTATAGAAGATAATTCTTTTCTGCAATAAAATGCCTGAAATCTACAAAATTACTACCATAGTATGGCTATGACAAGGTTTGTTTGCTTTTTTTTTTTCCTTCCACAATAAAAATAACAGCTAACACACTGGTAATAGCTCTGATCTGATGTAAGATTTATTTTGAGAGTTCAATAAAGCTTAGTTCTACGAATACTGGAACTATTAGCATCCTCATTTTAGTTTTAAGTCAACATTTTATGGTGATCTTTTCTCTTCTATACCCTAATTAACTTCTCAGAAGTCCTCTATTTTTTAAAAAAAATCAATCAAAATGACAATCATAATTCAATAATTAGTGAATGTGAGTGGCCTTCCCCGGTGAGCTGGCAGTATCTTAGAGTTTCCTCCCAACTCCCACTGTGAGAGGGAATGCCCCACCAGGAGATCATCCCAGCAAATCCCCACAAGCATTATGGGGACTTTGCTCACTGGATTATGGATTCTAAAAAGTAAGGGTTTGTAATGGGTGAGAAGTGAATTATTATTATTACTCCTAAACATCGTTAAATCTCAAACCAAGATATTTACATGTTTAAGTTAAATTAACTTAAAAAAAAAAACAAAACCTCATGAGTGGAGACACTGCTTCTTTTTTTCTTAACGTTTCAGTGAATGATTTTCAAGAAGAGGCCATATAACTTAACTGAAATATGTAGAGGCAAGTCTGATAATCCCCAATTCCCATAAAACTCAACACCTGCAGCCTATGTAATAAATCAGTTTGTGAATCTAATTGCTCTTGTTCTGCATGCTTCCATGAGCCTGTATAGCTAAGCTAACACCATTGTCATAGCCTTAATCACAGCCAGGTTTATTTTTGTTGGCAGCCTTATGCAAATCATTGTATTATGGGTCTTTGCACTTAATTCGCTCAGATTATACCCTGATACCAAAAACAGACTGTAAAACAGGAAGGGATCTTTGAATTGTTTAATTAACTATGAGTTGTGATTTCTATTTATATCTAGCTGAAACATTATAGCTCAAACTGTGTTAAATATTCATAGGAAAACAGATTATTCTGTTTCTAATTTAAAATACTTAAGCTTGCTGTAATTTAGAAGTTACAGTACCCACAGAAAGAATATATCAGCATTTTTTTAATGTTTTAAGCCAATTTCTCTTTTTCTGTGAACTAACCTCTGGAACTAAAATTCATCAACAAAACACTAATTTACTAAATGGTACCTTAGTGGCCTAAAAGAATTGCAGCAACTTCAAAATGGCCCCCAAATTCACCCTCTGTCGTTAAGTCCTTTACCACACAGTCTTTTCAAGGAACCACAGGGAAACCAATTGTATCAGTCAATTACCACCAATTATTGTTGGTCGATTAAATTCGCAAGAGCCAGAAAATCTGATATCTATCCCACATCGTTTACCTCTTTCACTTTTTCCAGCATGGTAAACTGTCTACAAAAAAAAAAAAAGAAGAAAAAATGCGATAGAAGGGCCACCAATTAAAATCTAATCACATTATAGTCTCTTGCCCATGAAGGAGCCATTGGATACTGGCACCAAAATATTCTTCTATCTAGAATAGAGTTACTTTCAAACCTTTCCTTTTACCATTGCGATCATCCTGGTCTTAGAATCATTCTGAGGCTAATGATTTCATAACAACTGAGAAGTAGTGGATAAAAAAGGAAGAGTACAGATCTTCCTCAACTTAGGATGGGATTACTTCCCTATAAATCCACTGTACATTGAAAATATCTTACGTTAAACATGCATTCAGTATACCTAACCTACCAAGCATCGTAGCTTAGTTAGCCTAGACTACCTCAAACATACTCAGAACACTTATATTAGCCTATAGTTGAGCCAAATCATCTAACACAAAGCTTATTTTGTAATGAAGTTTTGAATATCTCATGTAATTCATTGAATGCTGTACTGAAAGTGAAAGACAGAATGGTTGTATGGGTACGGAATGGTTGGAAGCTTATCCGTTGTATACCCTCATGATTGCACGGCTGATTGGGAGCCTCAGCTCACTACCACTGTCCAGCGTCACAAGAGAGTATCTACCACATGTTGTTAGCCTGGGAAAAGATCAAAATTCAAGTTCTAGTTTCTACCTAATACATATTGTTTTCATATCATTGTGAAGTAAACAAACAAACACACAAAAACTAAGTCAAAACATCATAAGTTGGGGGCCTTCTGAATAGGAAAACCTCTATATTCATCCCAAGAACATTGACAATTCAGGGCATATAATGTTTATAGCATTAGCTATCAAACCATACTCTGTCCACCAGACCACATGACTGGCGAGGCTCAATTCTGGAGCACTCTCAGGATTCCTCTTCACATGTGAGCAGAGAAGAGTTCCAGAGACCATATGAGAAGTCAGGGAAGATCTCTTCTACCACTGGACAACCAATCTCTGTGTCTGTTAAAGCATGTATAATCTATGTTTATGGTAGAAAGGTAGTGATAGGATTCGGAAGGTCACTTGAGTCAGTCATCAGAGACTACACAGAAGTCATAAGAAGAGCTGGAAAAAAATGTCCAAAAAGAATGATCATTCATTAGACTCAAAATGTCCATCATCTTTATGTGACTGTTGAGCTGTGAACCGAAAGCCTCCTTCTGATGAAAACATCCACTGTCTCCCAAACAGAAACCAGGCCGTTGTTGGGGCAAATTACTATAGATAAAGACAGTATGTCTTCTGTCAGCTCTGGAAGGAAAGGCAGAATCTACACAGAATGGGTTGGCCCTCAAGACTCCTGGGATACAGTTTCAACCAGGATGTAGCTGTGGAGTGTGGGGCTGGAGACCCTCTGCCCAGGGATTTTCCTCAAACTCTAAATAACACCCACCAGCACATATGGTCTAATTCATCTTCCAAATGAAAAATAGACTTATCACTAGAGTAAGACTGTCAGCAAATCTGGCTGGTCCTTCCCCTTATGACTTCCCTTTATTCATCCTCACTTTCATAAGATATTGAACACATTCTTTATGGTAATATATAACAGTAGGTTGCCTACTCTATGCCAGACACTGATTGTCCTAACGCCTGGCATTTATGCCTCCTAACAATTCTGCAAAATAGGTGCTATTTCCCTAATTTACAAATGCAGAAACTGAGGTACAGGAGCTCTTGTAACTCACTAGAGATCGTTCATTACAAAATGATAGAGCTAGAATTGAAGGCAATCTGATTCCAGAGCCTGTTCAAAGCCATCACGCTACACTGAGCAAAGGAAAATGAGTGAGACTCTGTCACTGCCCACTGGATGAACAGAGAATTTCTGCCTGCTTGTTTACTTGCTTGTTTGCAGGAGTAGGAGTTAGCTGAAAGCTATAGAAAGCTCAAGAAATTGTTTAAATACAGTGTGACTATAACAGATTTATAAATGGGGCAGCTCACTGAATCTGGAAAATAAAATATGGAGTAAGAAATAGGCTGAGATTTTGCAGAGAGCTTGAGATGGTCAGGCCATGGAGAGCATCCTATGCCAAGGATCTCGGGATTTTTTTCTGTAGTTTAGTAAAATTGCCTTTAGATAGATTATTCTGGCTGCATATTGCAGATAGATATGAAAGGGGCAAGAATGGCGTTAGATGGATAAATTGTCAATGACTGAAATAATCCAGTCAAGGAAATTTAAGGAGCAAATTCATTGAACTAGATTGTGGTAACTGGAATGGACGTGACAGCAGTTTGAGTCATTGTGAAAGTGAAATTGACAATTTGATTGATTGAATTTAAAAATGAAGACTCGCAGGTGGCAGTAAAAAATGACTCTCACAATGAAATGGATGTAAATACACAATAAGGTCAGTTTCAGGCATGTTGAATGAGCCAGTTTCCATGCCCTAATGTACAAGGGATGTCCAGAAAGCCATCTGAATGTATGAGTGTGACCTTCCGGGGAGAGGGTAGGAGATAAATGTGTGAGAATATCCTATTAATAAATTTGTCTAATTCATTGCAACCACCTTAAAGAAAAATATCAAACACATTGCCAGAGAACAAACATGCATAAAAGCAACCTAATTGTAAGGACTGACCTCCATGTATGAGGAAAATAGAAACCAGACTAGGCTTACAACGTCTACAGCTGTCAGAAGCTACCACACCCTATAGCTAGGAGAGGAGTGTTTGTGGAATCTCCAGGATGATTCCTGAGGATTTCACGTCCCCTCCTCAAAATGCTCTCTCCCCTTCTCCACTTTGCTGCAAGCACTGTTGTATCCATACAGATCCAAATGAGAAGAAATAATCTATAGTCTGTATTTTATTACCACTTCATTATAGCATACGCATATCTGTTCACACACACATACACATGAGCAGTTTCACTGTGACTTTATTTTCTATGCTATAAAACATGAAGAACTTTAAAAACAACATAAGCTCCTCATCTCAGCTGAACATTCATAATCTTTATACTTTCATCGTCCCCAAACTTGGGCTAGGTAAAAAGATTTCTAGTGATATGATCTGATGAGGCTAAGAGATTCTGTGCAAAAAATCATCTCCCCCTTAATTTCTGCCCATTCCAGTTTATGCTTACATTCCCGTCTTGGCCTCAACTTGGTGTCAAGACATAAAAGGTCACCATTAAAATCTAAATATGTCATCTGGCATAATAAGTCATTCAGCCATTAAGTTTTATTAGCATACCAGAATAAACTTTTCATATTAACCTACAAGTTACTTGATATGACTTTAAAACAATAATATGGTATACTGAACTTGGGTGTGGGACAGAGGGAGAGAATGATGCAGACTAAGAAGCGAGGTCTGGGATAAAAGGGAAACCAGGGTTCTTGTGGGAGGAAAATGTCAAAAGCAGAAGGAATAAACACATTTGCCTAGAGCAACCTTGCCCAGATGATGAAAAAGCGCTTTCACTTTTGAGTCTCTGTTTTTTTTGAGATGACTTAAAACACAGTCATTATTTGCCTGAAATCCTCCAGGAAACTTTGAATTAAATATGTACATATTGTACTAGTTATCTCAGAAATGTGATTGGGCTGCAATTATGTCAGTAAAGCTCTAACTACCAAAAGAAAATTGTATGGCATCCTCCATCATGCCTGGACAAATTTAGATGATTGAAAGCATAAACCAGGCCATATTTTATACTACATCTATGTAAAGAAAAGCAGGAAAACTCTTTAGCTCATGCATGCTGGATGCTAAAACAACTTTGGGACTTTACAGTGAAAGAAGCCTGCTCCATGGGGAAAATGGACACGAATTGCTACTGGTAGCTATCCTGGCTGCTGCAGCTACACGAGGTCAAGATAATGGTCCATGAGCAGAGCACCGTAGAGATAGCTCCATATGGTTTTACAAACCCAGCTTGTAATTCAGTTTTTCTGGAAATGGCAAATATTGTACACTTAACCCTTTTAGCTATGGATACCCTGCTCGTAATTTCTAGGCTCAAGTTGATGGTGAACTGTGCAAATATTTTGGAGGTGTGTGTAACCAGAATAACAATAAGCTCTGTAACTCATCTCTTTTATATTCCACATTTTCAGACTCAATAAAGCTTTCAGTTCTAGGACCTTCATTTCATGGGATATGCATTTTAAAGTACCTAATATGCTACCTGACATATATTAAGTGCTTGGTAAATATTTGTTGAATCTGAACCCAAGAAAATAAAATTTTTTAAAATTTTATTTATTGTTATTTACTTGATAGACAGAGATCACAAGTAGGCAGAGAAGCAGGCAGAGAGAGAGGAGGAAGCAGGCTTTCCGCTGAGCAGAGAGCCCGATGCGGGGCTCGATCCCAGGACCCGGAGATCATGACCTGAGCCGAAGGCAGAGACTTAACCTGTTGAGCCACCCAGGTGCCCCAAGAAAATAAAATATTTAAGAAGTAGATCTCTTTTTTTAAGATTTTATTTCTTTATTTAGAGAGTGCAGAGGGAGGGGCAGAGAGAGAGGGAGAGAGAATCTCAAACAGACTCTGCTCTGAGCAGGAAGCCTGACGCAGGGCTCGATCTCATGACCCTGAGATTATGACCTGAGCTAAAATGAAGAGTCAGCTACTTAAACAACTGAGCCACCCAGGCGCCCCTGAAAGTATATCTCTCAAACAACTTTAATCATTGGGATCTTCACATGATGCAACACCAGATTATTTCTCTCCCTCTCTGATAGTCCATTAGACCTGATGATACAAAAAGAACATGATGAACCCTGCAACGACAGTTCTGCGAGCTGTGTGATTACTTCCTGTTCTGTGCACATCTTATTTGATCCCGGTTTTCAGATCACTTTCTTTATTATTTTTCCTGTGTTCCACATTATTATTTTTATAGGGAATGAAACTACCTGTCCTCCCAGTTCTCATCACCCATACTGCCAAGGTTAGAATTTAGTCATTCTAATTTACTTGGTATCATGTGTGGGGTTGTCAGATTTAGCCAATAAAAATAGAGGATGCCCAGTTAAAATTTAATTTCAGAATAATTTTTCATATAAGTATATTCCATGAAACATTTGGGATGTACTTATACCAAAGAATTTATTCATCGTTCGTCTGAAATTAAAGCTTAAAGGACATCCTATATTTTACCCAGCAATACTAGTCATTTAATAAAAATCATAGATTATGACTTAGAATTTAACATTTGACATGTAAGAAGACTGAAGCATGGGGACGCCTGGGTGGCTCAGTTGGTTAAGCGGCTGCCTTCGGCTCAGGTCATGATCCCAGCGTCCTGGGATCGAGTCCCACATTGGGCTCCTTGCTCAGCAGGGAGCCTGCTTCTCCCTCTGCCTCTGCCTGCCTCTCTGTCTGCCTGAGCTCACTCTCTCTGACAAATAAACAAAATCTTAAAAAAAAAAAAAAAAAAGGAAGACTGAAGCATGGAGATAAAGAGATCTGTGTAACTCACACCGACTCCTAAACCCCTAGTCAAGAGCTCCTCTACAAGCTTGTCTCTTAATAAAAACATCTGGTCAACCTTGTCCACTTGCCTTTATTTAGTGGAATATATCTTATCACTAGATCCCCAAGGGTATGGGGCATTTTTATTGTAACTGAATGGTGGATTCTGCCCACACCCTCCATGGAAACAAGCATTTTTTTGGTAATAAACTTGTTAGTCATCTATTACCTTCATTGTATCACTTCTGATATTGAATTATAATTGCTTCCATACATACATTTCTTTCCAACAAGAGCATACATATGCTCCTTGAAGTCAGGAGCTCTATCCATTTACTCAGTGACTAGGACAGGGTCCTGGCTCACAGTAGCTTTCCCTTAAATACTTAATAAATCTAAGAACAGTTAGAGAGTGTAAACAGATAGTATTCAAAGTAGAAGAGACTGACTTCAGCACTCACCAAATAAAGATGGGAAGGCCAGAACGCGGATCCATCCTTGAGGTCTACGTACTCTGAATACAGAAACACACTGTTTCACAAAGTGAACCTTGATGCTGTGATAATTGAGTTCATGTGTGAACCTGACTGGCCACAGAATGCCACACTATCCATTATTGCTGGGTGTGTCTATGAGAGTGTTTCTGGAGGAGATTAGCATTTGAAAGAGTGGACTCAGGAAAGCAGGTTGTGTTCCCCTAGTGGGTGGGCATCATTTCATACATCAGGGACCTGAAGAGAACAAAAGGTAGAGGAGGAAAGAACTTGGCTGTATATTCCTGCCTCACTGCTGAGCTGGGACACCCCATCTCATCCTCTCCTGCCCTCAGACTGGGATTTCCACCATCAGCTACCTGGTTTGGGACTTCAGACTGAATTATGCCCCAGGCTTTCTCCCGCTTACAGACAACAACAGATCATATTATGAGCTTTTCAGGCTCTACAGACATGTGAGCCAATTCCTCAAAAACATCATAAATAGCCGACTCACAATGACCACTGTTGGGATAAATATATTTATACACATTATACAGACTTTGGTGCTAAGCTGATACTAGAAATACTACTTCTATAACAAATGATTACTAACATTAAAGGTTAATTATACACCCAATGTCCCTACAAAACACAGCAAAATCTGGACTTTAATCCCACTTGTTTCCAATTCCAAGCCCACATGCTTAATTGTCAGTCAACAGAGGTCCCACTGGTGGTCTCACATCTCAGTGACACCTCCTTTGTTGGATATTCCAATATCTGCTACTCCTTAAAATGAGAGACCCCTGAATTATATCAATAATTCTTATGGGTAACATGATCACTTCTTGGTTTAAATATATTTTTTTTTACTTATGTTACTTTTCATGAAAATTATCTTTAAGGGTGTATATTTGTTTATGCTCTTGCTCCGCTGTGCATCTCTTTCTGGTTCAGAGATAAATAGCACAGATATTGTTTCCATTTGCTGTAAATTTTAAGAATTTTAATTTAAAATTTAAAAATGCGGGGCACCTGGGTGGCTCAGTCGGTTAAGGGTCCAACACTTGATCTGAGTTCAGGTCCTAATCTCAGGGTTGTGAGTTCAAGCCCCACGTTGGGCTCCACACTAGGCATGGAGCCTCCTTAATTTTTTATTCTAATGTAACACTATAGAAATAGAATCACTAACTGAATTATTAATTATAGAAGGATTTCTAGGGCTGTATACTTACATTTAATTGTAAATGAGCTTAAAGTCATCAAGGAATATTTTCAAATTAGCAAATCAAATAAATTTTAAAATATGCACAATATGGATACACTGTTTAGATTTTTCAAGTGCCATTTTAAGATGGCTCTCAATTTCTTTACAAACCACCCAACAAACATTCCATTATTCCCTTCTTCGTGGGTATTTTTACTATTGAAACTCATAGGTAAGGTTGCATATATTTTTTAATCTGTTATGAAAGATCTTCTAAAATGTATTCACAGAAAGAGAGACAAAATGTTTTCTTTATCTTCACAATCGTAAAGTTCATTGGATATCACTGGCTTCAAATATTCCAGGACTCACTTTCATGTCAGTTCTTAAACTTTACTGTATATCAGAATCAACCCGAGATGCTTATGAATGCAGATGTCAGGTCTCCATTTCCACAGACCCTGCTTTAGTAAACCCGAGTTGGAGTCCCCAGGCCTTCATTGTAACAGTGAAGGTGGTTCTGACACAGGGGAACCAAAGACTTTAAGAAACTTGGATTTTTGTCTTCCGCTATGATACTTCCCACGAAAGTCAAATAGATCAAGATTAATGCACTGGTTCTCAATCCTGGCAGCACATCAGAAACACTAGGTCTGGAGCTAGGCCAAATGCTCTAGGTGATTTGATCTAGAGTCAAGGGTGAGAACCACTGGCTCAATAAATACACAGAATGACTAGAGAATACCATGACATGTTTCTATATGTTGCCTGCAGAATAAGTCCTCATTAATAAGCAGACCTTGTAGTTAGGAGTAACAACACCAACAAAGACACCTCTATTAAATTTCTTCATCTTTCATTCTGTGGCAACTAGGGACAGGAATAGGTGACTCTTGGGGTGACCACTCACATAGGAGAAGCCATGCTCTCTTCTTGGCATCCAAAAAGACTGTGAAATTTAGGAATCCTTTTGCAGCAACACAGATTACCACCCTCTGTGTTCCCTAATTTTTTGACCTAACATTTTTGTGGGTGCTGCAGCAGCCACAGCCACCTTGAAGAAGCCAACCAGCTCCGTCTTGAAATCCTGGTCTCACAAATGCCTTAGAAACCAGAAAAGCAGGGCTCGTTTGCACAGCCAGCTTTAGTATTCCTTCCCCATTCCCATTTTGATTATTTTTGTATTAAAATAGAGAGAGTAAAGAAGTGGAATCTTCATTCCCTTCCCCACAAAGCAACCAAACCCCACCATCATGATGAAGCATGTCAAAGGAGGACCCAAAGTCAGAAGCATTTAGGAAAGGAAAGAAGTTGACTCACCAAAGAAAATTGGCAAGAAAGACCAGCATTTGGAAGTATCAGTTCAAGGCTCCATTTAGTTGGGAGGTGAGCCAGATAAGGTGGTCCTGGTTTTATGTATTTGTTTATGTCACATGCAAAGCATTCTTTTCCTTGTCCCTGAGACATGATGATGAGACATCCTTATCCACTACTACAAAAGGAAGGCAGAGATTTCAGGAGTTTCTTCTCAAAATATGAGTGCCTATCCACCCTGGTTATTGTAATTTTGCAATTTTCATTCTATTACATAAAGCACACTCTGTATGCAAAAAGAGATTTTTATTACTCCTTGAAAATGAATCAGCACATGGGAAAAGATCATTGATAAAAGCAAATCAAAATGCCATACACCAGCATAAATTCCAAGTAGATTAAGGATTAAATGTAAAAAATGAATAATAAAAGTACTAGAAAAAAAAGTATGGAGAGTTTCCTTAAAAACTTAAAGTGGGAAAGGCTTCTCTAACTATGAATCAAAATCCTAAAACCATAGGGAAAAAATGATTGAAAAATTTGACTTACATAAATGTCAAAAGTGTGCATGACAAAACATTGTCAGTAGAAATAAAAGACAAGCAACAGACTTACAAAGATATTTGCAGATTATATATAAAGAACTAATCTTAACATATTAAAAGCTCATAGAAACTTTTAAGAAAAAGATCAATAAGTAATAGAAACCTGATAGGGAAAAAATAGAGGTTGAATAGAAGTTGAGGAGATCTTCAACTCCACTAACTACAATAACAGCCATGACACTCTGTGTCAGAAACTAGTCTAGCTCTTTGTATATGTTAACATATCTCACTACTTTAAAGATTTATTTATTTATTTTTGGAGTGAGAAAGTGTGCAAGCATGGGGGGAGGGGCAGAGGGAAAGAATCTCAAGCAAACTTCTGGCTGAGCAGGGAGCCCAGCTTGATCCCACAACCCTGAGATCATGACCAAGAGCCAAAACCAAGAGCCCAATGCTTAACTGACCGAGCCACCCAGGTGTCCCAACATATTTCGCTTTCAAAGTAACCCTGTGAGGTATTACTACTGTCTGTACTATATTCACAGGAAATGGAGGCACCAAGAAGTGAAGAAATCTGCCCCAGGCCACAGAACTGATAAATGGTGAAGATTGTGCTTAACCCCAAGTATCTGGGCCCCCGGGTTGGTACTCTTAACCACTATGCATACTTTTTTTCCTAATAAGAGAAATGCACGTTAAAACCACATTGAAATTTTTCACCTCTCAGGCCGACAAAATTTAAGCTTGATAATATACTCTCTCAGCAAATGTCCCTCAGAACACAGATACACTCTAATAACACTGCTGGGGTAGTGTGAACAGTTATTGTGAACAGTTATGCTGAGGGCAAATCAGCAGTGACTATAAAAATTAAAAACACTTTTGCCCTTTGAGACATCAAACCTATTCCTATATGTATATAACTGTGCATATGCAAAATGACATATTTCTAAGATTATTCACATAGTATTGTATATAACAACAAAAAATTAGAAAAACTCCACAGACCCAATATAATGACATGGCCATTTAATGGAATACTATGGAACTATAAAATGGACAAAGCAGCCCTCTGTGTACTGACATGAATGATCTCCAATATCCAGTAAATGCAAAAACCAAGGTTCAGACCCGTGCATAGAGTGAACTATATTTTGTACAGGAAGAAGAAATACAATATCTATATTTATTGTAGCCTAGGGAATAAGAAAAGAGGATTCTGAATTCTAAACCCGGGTCCATTCTCAAAGGAAAAGCTTTGCCTAACATCAAAACATTGACAAATAAGTACATCTTATGTCTTTTAAGTTAAAGGAAGATGATAAAATACTAATTCATTCTATTCTTTTGAGTCTCTATTCTAAGCAACTTTGTCAGTTAATCTAATCATGGCTTGATGGGGTTTAAATGTGATGCTCTGGGGGCGCCTGGGTGGCTCAGTGGGTTAAAGCCTCTGCCTTCAGCTCAGGTCATGATCCTAGGGTCCTGGGATCGAGCCCCACGTCGGGCTCTCTGCTCAGGGGGGAGCCTGCTTCCGCCTCTCTCTCTGCCTCTCTCTCTGCCTGACTCTCGGCCTACTTGTGATCTCTCTCTGTCAAATAAATAAATAAATAAAAATCTTAAAAAAAAAAATGTGATGCTCTGCCTAAGGGACCCTCCACATGCACAAGCTACCTCACACAACCCTCCTCCCCATGGAATGACCTCTTTTTTGCTGACCAGCTGGCTCTGTCTTTCAGCTTCTACATTTTCCTCTTTGTTGGAATTCCCATTTCTCCCATTTATACAGGAAAACTTTCTATCCACACTCTTCCTCAGGTCTTTAGGGACAACTTACACAAGTAGATATCTCTCACCAGAACAAAAGGGGAGTGTCTCAAGTTATCCAAAGGGGATACATTTTGTACCCTTATTCTATTGCACTAACCAAGGTGGATAAAATTATCACTATACCATATTTCTCAGAACAGTTCACTTCATTTGGCTTCTTATTAAAGCCAGCAAATATATCATCTTTTCTAGAGGTAGTTTATATCACATAGCTTCATGTATATTTTATTTTAAAAAAGAAAAAAGAAAACAAATCTTTCTTCAATGCCATTATTCCTTTGCATAAGGTCAACTTTTTATAATTTATGCAATAAATTATTTACTTTAGAAACCACTTTCATACAAAAATAGAAATTTTTCTGCCTCATAAAGCTATTTCAGAAAGTATGCTTAACTAGGAAAAAAAAATTCCTGAAATATCTCAATTACCTGCTTAGAAGGGAATTTTCTAAACAGAGGAAACTAATTCTTTGGTTAAGAACTATCATGTTATAATCATACACAGATAGAATGTCTTTTTATTTCAAGAATATATTTAGAGAAGGTTTAAGTGAACAGCATTTTTACTACATTTGGATCTGTTCTACTGGAGAACACATAGTCTTGTCTCTTAAAGATAAGGAGTCAAGGGGAGGAGTCAAGATGGCGGAGAAGTAGGAGGCTGAGACGACATCAGGCAGCAGGAGATCAGCTAGATAGCCTATCAAACCATTCCGAACACCTACGAATCCAACAGGAGATCGAAGAGAAGAAAAACAACAATTCTAGGAACAGAAAATCGACCACTTTCTGAAAGGTAGGACCAGCGGAGAAGTGAATCCAACGCGACGGGAAGATAGACCCCAGGGGGAGGGGCCGGCTCCCGGCAAGCGGCGGAGCACAAAATCAGAACTTTTAAAAGTCGGCTCCACGGAGGGACATCGCTCCAGAGGCTAAATTGGGGTGAAGACCTCATGGGGACAGCGTGGACTCAGGTCCCGCGGGGTCACAGAAGGATCGGGGGTGTCTGAGTGTCGCAGAGCTCACAGGTATTAGAGCGGGGAAGTCGGCTGCGGAGACAGAGCCGAGATTTCCTAGTGGTCTGTGACACGGACCGGGGCTCTGTGGCACTGGCCGGTGCTCTGTGCGAGGCATCCCCACGAGATCCGGGGAGACTCCGACCCGGGAGAGCTCAGGGATCTACGGGGTCCGGAGACTCCAGGTGGGACTCTGCCAGAGACAGAGACGCTTGATCACAGACTGGGTGAGCTCGGAGCACTCCCAGAAGCCAGTGAGACGGGACTGCTTAGGCACGATTTTCTCTGAGCCGGTCTGCAGGCGCGCGCGGTCTGCGGGTGCGCGCAGTGTCGGCGGGCCCGCGGGGTCTGCGGGCCTGTGGTGTCTGCTGGCGCGCGGTGTCTGCGAGCGGACGCGCGCGCGCACTCTCCGGCGCAAACGTGGGCGAGGGAGACTGGAGGGATTAAACGCGCCTTTCGCGGGCCGGTGTGTCTGCTGGCGCGCAGTGTCTGCGGGCCGACGCGCGCGCGCGCACTCTCCGGCGCAAACGTGGGCTAGGGAGTCTGGAGGGATTAAACGCTTTTCCCTGAAGGCGCGCTGAAGACTGGGGCCCCTAGGCCTCGGCTCCTCTGAACCGGAGATTGGGAGGCCGCCATTGTCATTCCCGTCCTCCAGAACTCTACAGAAAGCGCGTTAAGGGAACAAAAGCTCCTGAAAGCGAACCTGAGAGGATTACTTAGCCCGGCCCCTGGTAAGGGCGGTGCAACTCCGCCTCCGGCAAAGACACCTGAGAATCACTACAACAGGCCCCTCCCCCAGAAGACCAAAGAATTACAGCCAAGACCAAGTTCACTTAACAAGGAGAACAGCGGATTCCTATCTGGACAAAATGACAAGGCGGAAAAACTCACCACAAAAAAAAGAGCAGGAGACAGGACCGAAGGCTAGGGACATAATCAATACAGACATTGGTAATATGTCAGATCTGGAATTCAGGATGACGATTCTCAAGGTTCTAGCCGGGCTCGAAAAAGGCATGGAAGATATTAGAGAAACCCTGTCAGGAGAAATAAAAACCCTTTCTGGAGAAATAAAAGAAATAAAGTCTAATCAAGTTGAAATAAAAAAAGCTATTAATGAGGTGCAATCAAAAATGGAGGCTCTTACTGCTAGGATAAATGAGGCAGAAGACAGAATTAGTGATATAGAAGACCAAATGGCAGGGAATAATGAAGCAGACCAAAAGAGAGACAATCAACTACTGGACCACGAGGGGAGAATTCGAGAGATAAGTGATGCCATAAGACGAAACAACATTAGAATAATTGGGATTCCAGAAGAAGAAGAAAGAGAAATAGGAGCAGAAGGTATACTGGAGAGGATTATTGTAGAGAATTTCCCTAATATAGCAAGGGGAACAAGCATCAAAATCCAGGAGGCGCAGAGAACACCTCTCAAAATCAGTAGGAACCGACCCACACCCCGCCATCTAATAGTAAAATTTACAAGTCTTAGCGACAAAGAGAAAATCCTGAAAGCAGCACGGGACAAGAAGTCTGTAACGTACAATGGTAAAAATATTAGATTGGCAGCAGACTTATCCACAGAGACCTGGCAGGCCAGAAAGAACTGGCATGATATATTCAGAGCACTAAACGAGAAAAACATGCAGCCAAGAATACTTTATCCAGCTAGGTTATCATTGAGAATAGAAGGAGAGATTAAAAGCTTCCAGGACAAACAAAAACTGAAAGAGTTTGTAAACACCAAACCAGCTCTACAGGAAATATTGAAAGGGGTCCTCTAAGCAAAGAGAGACCCTAAAAGTATTACCAGAAAGGAACAGAGACATTATACAGTAACAATCACCATACAGGCAATACAATGGCACTAAACTCATATCTCTCAATAGTTACCTTGAATGTAAATGGGCTAAATGCCCCAATCAAAAGACACAGGGTTTCAGAATGGATAAAAAAACAAAACCCATCCATATGCTGCCTACAAGAAACTCATCTTAGACCTGAAGACACCTCCAGATTGAAAGTGAGGGGGTGGAAAACAATTTACCATGCTAATGGACAACAGAAGAAAGCTGGGGTGGCAATCCTTATATCAGATCAATTAGATTTTAAGCCAAAGACTATAATAAGAGATGAGGAAGGACACTTCATCATACTCAAAGGGTCTGTCCAACAAGAAGATCTAACAATTTTAAATATCTATGCCCCTAACATGGGAGCAGCCAACTATATAAACCAATTAATAACAAAATCAAAGAAACACATTGACAAGAATACAATAATAGTTGGAGACTTTAACACACCCCTCACTGAAATGGACAGATCATCCAAGCAAAAGATCAACAAGGAAATAAAGGTCTTAAATGACACACTGGATGAGATGGACATCACAGATATATTCAGAACATTCCACCCCAAAGCAACAGAATACACGTTCTTCTCTAGTGCCCATGGAACATTCTCCAGAATAGATCACATCCTGGGTCATAAATCAGGTCTCAACAGGTATCAAAAGATTGGGATCATTCCCTGCATATTTTCAGACCACAATGCTCTGAAGCTAGAACTCAATCACAAGAGGAAATGTGGAAAGAGCACAAATACATGGAGACTCAACAGCATCCTTCTAAAAATGAATTGGTCAACCAGGAAATTAAAGAAGAATTGAAAAAAACCATGGAAACAAATGATAATGAAAACACAACGGTCCAAAATCTGTGGGACACAGCAAAGGCAGTCCTGAGAGGAAAATATATAGCGATACAAGCCTATCTCAAGAAACAGGAAAGGTCTCAAATACACAACCTAACCCTACACCTCAAGGAACTCGAGAGAGAACAACAAAGAAAGCCTAAACCCAGCAGGAGAAGAGAAATAATAAAGATCAAAGCAGAAATCAATGAAATAGAAACCAAAAAAACAATAGAACAAATCAATGAAACTAGGAGCTGGTTCTTTGAAAGAATTAATAAGATTGATAAACCCCTGGCCAGACTTATCCAAAAGAAAAGAGAAAGGACCCAAATAAATAAAATCATGAATGAAAGAGGAGAGATCACAACCAACACCAAAGAAATACAAACAATCATAAGAACATATTATGAACAACTCTATGCCAACAAATTCGACAATCTGGAAGAAATGGATGCTTTCCTAGAGACATATAAACTGCCAAAACTGAACCAGGAAGAAATAGAAAACCTGAATAGGCCCATAACCAGTAAGGAGATTGAAACAGTCATCAAAAATCTCCCAACAAACAAAAGCCCAGGGCCAGATGGCTTCCCAGGGGAATTCTACCAAACATTTAAAGAAGAATTAATTCCTATTCTCCTGAAACTGTTCCAAAAAATAGAAATGGAAGGAAAACTTCCAAACTCATTTTATGAGGCCAGCATCACCTTGATCCCCAAACCAGACAAGGATCCCATCAAAAAAGAGAATTACAGATCAATATCCTTGATGAACATAGATGCGAAAATTCTCACCAAAATACTAGCCAGTAGGATCCAACAGTACATTAAAAGGATTATTTACCACGACCAAGTGGGATTTATTCCAGGGCAGCAGGGTTGGTTCAACATCCACAAATCAATCAATGTGATACAGTACATTAACAAAAGAAAGAACAAGAACCATATGATACTCTCAGTAGATGCTGAAAAAGCATTTGACAAAGTGCAACATCCCTTCCTAATCAAAACTCTTCAAAGTGTAGGGATAGAAGGCACATACCTCAATATTATCAAAGCCATCTATGAAAAACCCACGGCAAGTATCATTCTCAATGGAGAAAAACTGAGAGCTTTTCCGTTAAGGTCAGGAACACGGCAGGGATGTCCACTATCACCACTGCTATTCAACATAGTACTAGAAGTCCTAGCCTCAGCAATCAGACAACAAAAAGAAATTAAAGGCATCCAAATCGGCAAAGAAGAAGTCAAACTATTGCTCTTTGCAGATGATATGATACTATATGTGGAAAACCCAAAAGGCTCCACTCCAAAACTGCTAGAGCTTGTACAGGAATTCAGTGAAGTGTCAGGATATAAAATCAATGCACAGAAATCAGTCGCATTTCTTTACACCAACAACAAGACAGAAGAAAGAGAAATTAAGGAGTCAATCCCATTTACAATTACACCCAAAACCATAAGATACCTAGGAATAAACCTAACCAAAGAGGCAAAGTATCTATACTCAGAGAACTATAAAGTACTCATGAAAGAAATTGAGGAAGACACAAAGACATGGAAAAATGTTCCATGCTCATGGATTGGAAGAATTAATATCGTGAAAATGTCTATGCTACCTAAAGCTATCTACACATTTAATGCAATACCTATCAAAATTCCATCCAATTTTTTCAAAGAAATGGAACAAATAATCCTAAAATTTATATGGAACCAGAAAAGACCTCGAATAGCCAAAGGAATATTGAAAAAGAAAACCAAAGTTGGTGGCATCACAATTCCAGACTTCAAGCTCTACTACAAAGCTGTCATCATTAAGACAGTATGGTACTGGCACAAAAACAGACACATAGATCAATGGAACAGAATAGAGAGCCCAGAAATAGACCCTCAACTCTATGGTCAACTAATCTTCGACAAAGCAGGAAAGAACATCCAATGGAAAAAGGATAGCCTCTTCAACAAATGGTGTTGGGAAAATTGGACAGCCACATGCAGAAAAATGAAATTGGACCATTTCCTTACACCACACATGAAAATAGACTCAAAATGGATGAAGGACCTCAACGTGAGAAAGGAATCCATCAAAATCCTTGAGGAGAACACAGGCAGCAACCTCTTCGACCTCAGCCGCAGCAACTTCTTCCTAGGAACAACGCCAAAGGCAAGGGAAGCAAGGGAAAAAATGAACTATTGGGACTTCATCAAGATCAAAAGCTTTTGCACAGCAAAGGAAACAGTCAACAAAACCAAAAGACAACTGACAGAGTGGGAAAAGATATTTGCAAATGACATATCAGATAAAGGGCTAGTATCTAAAATCTACAAAGAGCTTAGCAAACTCAACACCCAAAGAACAAATAATCCAATCAAGAAATGGGCAGAGGACACGAACAGACACTTCTGCAAAGAAGACATCCAGATGGCCAACAGACACATGAAAAAGTGCTCCATATCACTGGGCATCAGGGAAATACAAATCAAAACCACAATGAGATACCACCTCACACCAGTCAGAATGGCTAAAATGAACAAGTCAGGAAATGACAGATGCTGGCGAGGATGCGGAGAAAGGGGAACCCTGCTACACTGTTGGTGGGAATGCAAGCTGGTGCAACAACTCTGGAAAACAGTATGGAGGTTCCTCAAAAAATTGAAAATAGAGCTACCTTATGACCCAGCAATTGCACTACTGGGTATCTATCCTAAAGATACAAACGTAGTGATCCAAAGGGGCACGTGTACCCGAATGTTTATAGCAGCAATGTCCACAATAGCCAAGTTATGGAAAGAACCTAGATGTCCATCAACAGATGAATGGATAAAGAAGATGTGGTATATATATACGATGGAATACTATGCAGCCATCAAAAGAAATGAAATCTTACCATT
Source organism: Taxidea taxus jeffersonii (assembly GCA_003697995.1). Classification (NCBI taxonomy): domain Eukaryota; kingdom Metazoa; phylum Chordata; class Mammalia; order Carnivora; family Mustelidae; genus Taxidea; species Taxidea taxus. The sequence goes on along the minus strand of RCUC01001095.1, from coordinate 26,439 downwards.
TGCGATGACATGGATGGAACTAGAGCATATTATGCTTAGCGAAATAAGTCAACTGGAGAAAGACAACTACCACATGATCTCCCTGATATGAGGAAGTGGAGATGCAACGGGGGTGGGAGTTAAGGTGGTAGGAAAAGTAAAAATGAAAGAAGATGGGATCGGGAGGGAGAAAAACCAAAAGAGATTCTTAATGTCATAAAACAAAATGAGGGGGGTGGGGGGAAGAGGGGTTGGGTGAGGGTGGTGGGCTTACATCATATGTTTAAATAAAGCTTAAATAAAGTAAAAAAAAAAAAAAAAGATAAGGAGTCATCTTCTGCTTTAAAGACTGACTGCTTTAATAGTACCAAGAAAAAGTCCTATGCACAAAATAGAGTTCCACAAAAATTCAGAACCAGAAGACAATGCCTCTTGCTGAAAGAACCATAGAAACGATGGTATGGTATTTTGGGTTGTTGTTCTATAATAATATTCTACTCTATCCTCCCCCTCAAAATTATTCATTTAATGTATAATAAAACACATTAAGTAAAGTTAGGCCTGGCCATGTGACTTTCTTTGGCCAATGAGATGCTGGTATGATGAGACACTAGCAGAAGCTTTAAGAATGCTTGCTTTTACACTTGTGCTGTTTTCTGGCCATTATTAGACCTGCCAGAATAAGAAACAGGGAGCATATCTAAACCAGGGCAAACCTAGAAGCAAACCCAACTTACCCTGGCTGGAAACAGAACTGTCCAGCTGAACCCAGCCTAGATCAGCCAAACTCCGGTCAACCTGTACATACAGGGATGAGGATACCTTTCTGCTACGACAAACTATGGAGATGTGGAATTTGCTTGTCACTCAGGCTTACTGTGGCAAAAACTGACTAATGGAGGGTTTTGAATTGGACATAAAAGATGGATAAAATTTATATATGTGAGGAAAGAAACTATTCAATTAAAAGATGGGCAGAAGAGCTGAATAGATATTTTCCCAAAGGATATACACAAGTGACCAGCAGGTGGGTAGAAAAGTGCTCAACATCACTAATCACCAGGGAAATGCAAATCAAAGCTGCAATGAGATGTCACCTCAGATCTGTTAGAATGACTATTATCAAAAAGACAAGAAATGCGTGCTGGTGAGGATTTAGAAAATAAGAGAACCCTTGTGTGTACTGTTACTAGCTATAAATCAGGATAGCCACTATGGAAAACAGTATGGAGATTCCTCAAAAAATCATAAATAGTTACCATATTATCTAGACTTTTACCTATAGGTAATTATCCAAAGGAAACAATATCAGTATCTGAAAAAGAAATATCCACCCACGTGTTTATTGCAACATTGTTACAATAGCCAAGGCACAGAAACAATCGAAGTGTCCACCAAAGAGTGGATAAAATATGTGGTATTCATAGACAATGGAATCTTATTCAGCCACAAAAAGGAGGAAATTCTGCCATTTGTGAAAACATGGATGAACGTTGAGGGCATTATGCTAAGTGAAATAAGTCAGTCAGAGAAAGGCAAAAATGTTCTGATCTCACTTACATGGGGAATCTAAAAAAACAAACAGCAACCACCACCACCACCACAAAAACAAAACGAAAAACAAACAAAACCCAGAACTCAGAGTTACAGAGAACAGATTGGTGGTTGCTAGAGGCAGAGGGTGGGGAATGGGCAAAATAGATTAAAGTGGTCAAAAGGTACAAGCTTCCAGTTATAAGTAAGTCCTTAGCATGTAATGTGTTGCTATAATGTGACTATAGTTAATAATACTGCTCTGTATTTTTGAAGTTGCGAAAGGAGTAGATTTTTTTTTTTAAGATTTTTATTTATTTATTTGACAGAGAGAGAGAGAGCACAAGCAGGGGGAGCAACATGCAGAGCAAGAATGAGAAGCTGGCTCCCTGCTGAGCAGAGAACCCAATGCAGTGCTTGATCCCAGGACCCTAGAATCATGACCTGAGTCAAAGACAGAGGTTTAACCAACAGATCCACTTAGGGGCCCCAAAGGAGTAGATTTTACAGGTTCTCATCACAAGAAAAAAAATTTATAACTGTATGAGGTGATACATGTTAGGTGACTATGGTAATAATTTCATAATATATTCATATATCAAATCATGTTTTACACCTAAAATCAGTACAATGTTATATACCAACTGTATCTCAATTTTAAAAATTAAAATTAAAAAAAAATCAGGGGTATCTGTCTGGCTTAGTCAGTAGAACGTGTGACTCTTGATCTCAGGGTTGTGCATTCAAGCCCTACATTGGGTAGAGAGATTATTTAAAAATAAAATCATTACATTAATTAATAATTAAGCACTATCTGAGTAAAGACGTCCTATCAATCCCTCATCAAGATTTGTCATTCACTCTTTATAATATTTCTTGCACTGTTCCTTTCTTTTTATTTTAACTGCTTTGACTGCTTTGAAGAGGAAGTTGAATTTATCTTCATCTCACACATAACACTCTAACAGTTTTCTAATAAGTCTTCCTCATTCTCTCTCTTAAACTACCCTGTACATAAAAGCCAGATTAATGGTGCTGAAGAAACTGAAAGTAGAAAATTTCTATCGAGAAACCTTCAACTCATTCCCAGGTAGAAGAAACTAATTTGTTGGTCCATTCCTTCATTTCAGTAACTACTTTTGCATACCTTTTATATTCTAACCTCATTACCAGATGTACGCAATAAAAAGCCACAATCAGACATGTCCCCTGATACAAAGAAAACTAAAGTCTCCTGGAAGAGATGAGATAGGAAACCAGCTATTTCATGGTAAGGAGATAAGACCATGATCAGAATGTGTAGAGAGAGCTGGCAGATCATAGCTGAAGATAAAACATCTTCTCAAAAGAGATGGTGCTGAAATGGAAGAGTTTTTGTTGTTGTTCTGTTTTGGTGAGTAGAAATGAACCCCAGAAAGAGATCTACAGGGGTTAGGCAGAGTAGACAACACAAGTGAGGGTATTAACAGTGCCAAAACACCAAGGTGCATGGTTAAAATCAAGAGAGCGCGTGGAGGAGAGAGGTGGTGGTCCATTCATGAGGTCATTGGACATCTTGTGAGTTTCATACTCTATGCTATTATTTAAAACATGCTGCCACCACTGTTTTGTTGTTATTCAATAAACCAAGTCTCAAGATCATATTAAAAATAATTGGGGGAAGCTATGTAATTAATGCAAGAACCTTAAGTGTCTTCTTCTCACCAATGCAAAGAGCAAAGTGAGAGGGAGAAAATACCACCCAAACTAGAAATCTCAGGTGGGGATTCAGTAGTGGTGCACTTTGCCCTGGGCCTGCTTCACTAGCCTGGTGACCCTGACCAAGATTCACACACTCTTTGAAATCCAGGCCCCTCCAGAGGGGAGATAGCAGGTAATATCTCATCTATTCATATTTTGTTGTCATGATCAAGTAATACATATGAAAGCACCTCCCAATCTGGAAAGTGCCAAATAAAGTCTAAGCATTCCTGCACAATGTGAGAGACTGTATATTTTGTCTAATGTCAACCCTGATCCATTAGAGGAAATCACTAGCTTCCCTAATACTCCTTCAGAGTAGCTTCATGAATGAATGATAATGTCTTCTAGGCTCAATGTACTTCAAGAGGAAATTTCAGAAAGGCACTCAATAGTCCAGAACTCTATATGTCACAAGAGACATTAGGTAGGGAGAGTGAAAAAAGAGTTTAGAAAAAGAAGTTTTAGATAGACCACATGAGTTCTTAAAGAAAATTTATAGACTGCATGAGTTCTTAAAGAAAAAAAAAAAAAGAAAAATCAAAGAGACACTATAAAACAACAAGGGGGGATAAAATTGAGCCAGCAGAACTCCTGAAAGAAACAGAAAAAAAATTAGGAATGGTTCTTTTACAAAGATCAAATCTATAAGAGAAGCAACAATGAACAGAATAAATATGAAAGGAACAGTCAGAGATACCAAAGAGAAGCTGGAGAAAATCATTCAAAACAAAATGGAAAATAATTAAAAATGGATTTTATGGAGAATGTCTGAAGAGCAGATGATAGATATCTCCTATATGCACAATCAGTATCCAGGAGTTAACTCAGCAAATGAAACAGACTAAAATTTAAAATACAATAAAACAAAATCTCTCTTGAAATCTATACTTGAATTTTTCAATCTAAAGGGCACACCAATCTCACAGAGCATTTATAAAGTTTTTCTAGTAAATGTTTTAAAAGACACACCATGTGCCACCAAAAAAAGGCAAAATAGTGGTACAGAAAAATCAATTCCCAAATATATGTTTTTACTAAATCTCAAGGACAAGGAAATCTCAAGGAAGGATATTCAAGGAGAAAAGAATGTAATCACGCACAAGGGTTAAAGATCAAGTCGATACCATCACTCACAGTAGCATGCAATAACAGAAGAAAGTCATGCGCTGTCTCAAAGTTAAGGAGACAAAAAAATGAGACCCAATAATTTCACATTCTTCCAAGTTGCCTTTTAAGTATGAAGGCAATATATGTGTTAACCAAACTTGCACAAAATCAGGGAGCAGAGCACCCCAGGAGCTCTTCTTGAAAAATTACTTTACTAAAATTTTCAAAACTAACAAACAAAAAGAATGGTGACGACACTGGATTGCTCCGTTAGTAAAGAGCATTTAATACTTCAGATTAAAAAGCTATCACAATTTTTGTAACAGAACATTATAAACCTAGACAATGTCAAAAGAATAGCAGAAACAGTCAAATGAAAAAAAGGAAGTGAGAAGAGGGCTAATTTCCTCAGGTTTTAGGGCAAAAAGTCAGTGGTCTGTCTAAAATTAATATATGTAGTTAAAAAATAACTCGAGTTTTATATTCATCTTTTCTCACTTGAGATTGTCTTTTATAAGCTCATATTATTTGGAAAAGTAACATCTTCCTGGAGTTCAACAATTCTTTTGTTCACTTTAGTTTTTTTCTTTAATTGAAATCAAATAGAATTAAATAGAATGATCCAACTCCTATAAAATTCTTTTTCATCTGCACATATGCATTTAGACAAGTCTGAGAGGATAGGTATCTAGTATTATCAATGGTTATTTCTCAATAGTAGGATTTAATATGGTTTTCTTTTGCTTTATTTTTCAATAATTTATTGTATTATTTGAAGCTTTATTGTCAATGTACTACTTCTGTAGAAATAGCACAGCCTCTTAAGAAAACTTAAAGACATAAAAAAATCAGTAAGGAAGACAAAAAGTGGAGACGGAGACTCTAATAGATCTAGAATTAGACAATTCCCAAAGGTTGGCATTAAACTTGCTTCTGATCTTCCTCCCTATTGGAAAGGTGAAAAAGAAAGGACAATGAGTTACATACATTCAGTTACAAGAGAAAGTAGAATAAAACCAGCAGAAGAAAGACAGACAAATGTTAACTGAGTAGCTACCCTATGCCAAGTATAATGTGTGACTTGCAAACTCCATAACATTATAGTAGTTCATTTTTTGGAAGAGGAAGACCAAATAAGTAATTTGATGTGGGTCACACAGTCAGCCAGTGACAATGTCTGAATGAGGACCCAAGTCATATGACTCCAAAGCCACGCTCTCCCCTTCCAGTCCTCTGCTGCCCAATTTCTTGACTCTAAGAGAGACTAATCTCATTATCCTTTTATAATAAATAAAGTGCTTAGTTGCTGGCTCTGTAAAAGTATGCAGTTAACCACAAGCTCAAAATCAAGTTGAATCTGAACAACATCAAAAGAAAAAGCTAATTAATTATGTAGTAGCACATTTTTACTACTGATACAGTTCATACCAGGGCATTACCATTACAGGAAAGTGCCAAATCTAGTATTGTTGGAATGAATTATGAGAAACATAGAAGATTATGTAAAAGATTTCTTAACCCGTCTTTTTTTACATTAATTTTTAATTGCATTTACTTTGAAGAATCTTAAGCAATAGGAAGAACCGTTGTGAAGAAAAGAATTAAAAAAAAAAAAAGTTTCAGCAATCGTCCATTGAACATGATGGCCTGTGTTAAAACTATAATTGTATCCTCGAAATACTCCCAACAAGACATTTGGCAATTCAAACTTCCTTGTGAAATTCTCATTTATTTTCTCTTGTTTAACAGATAGTGAATATGCTAAACAGAGCATATCTCTACTTCAACTTATTATATACAATAGGAATCCTACACAGATACATACTTCTTGAAAGGATGAGATTAATAAACTAAGTGTCTTCCTACTTTGAGTCAGCAGGGGTCGTGATGTGTAAATATCATCTCAATTAACCGTAATAATTGTCCCTTCTTTATAGACCAAGTTGGCCTTGAGCCAGTTACACAGAGATGAGTATAATGAATATAAATAGACAGTGTTTGGTTGCCTCTCCTAATGCTTACAGTCTGTCTTTATTCAAGTCCTCCTTTGTTAGTTCATTCATTTAAGCAATATTGATCGAGGAGCCATAAAGTGCCAGGCAAAGAGATGGGCTAGTGATTAAGAGAGAGTTCCTCTGAGAATTCACAGGTCATTGAAAGAGAGATGTGTAAATAGCTAGTTGTAAATCAACTTACAAAGGGTCACAGTAGAGCTCTTAAAGGATCACAGAAGAGAGGGGACAACTAGTTGAAGTTGCCAAATTAGACGTCAGATAGGGTTGGCCTCTGACTTCAAAACAGGAGGAGGAGAAGGCTCTTGCCAAGCAGAGAAACAGGCAGAGAAAATGTGAAGCCAAGATTGAAGGTGTGGCTTTTAGGGCCAGGAGAGTTAGTATAAATTAATCCTCAGCCAGTAACACATAAATGGTTATTTGCTACTATGCAAATATGAATGTCCTATGGCCAAAATCCAGCTTTATTACACATATTTATTATAGCTATAACTTTATTAGTATTCCTCCCATTTCCTACAAAGTTGTACTCTCTGAACAGGAGATGCATATGAGACAACATGACATTAGACGTAGCTCAGGATTAGAGGAGGAAGTATAGGCTTTCCTTGGACTCCCTCTGCATAAACATCTTCTCCTCTAAATATCTTCCATCAATCCTTAATCTCCCTCTAGCTATGGCCCTAACTCTTCTTTCTCAGCTGAACTCCTAGAGAGTGTAGCTGACTCTCAGTACTGCATTCCCTGTATCTCAGTTCCCATTTACTTATCAACACAGTAATTTGGATTTCACCCTTCACTATCCCACTCAAACTGCTAGGTCTAATGATATCCTATCTGTTCTATTTCTCATCTGACTTTATCTCTCAAAGAAACCTGGCACCACTGGCCCTTCCTCTTCGGGGAGCTGTCTCGGTGTCTCTGGTTTACCTACCTCTCCAACGGCGCCTCAGACCTCAGAGTTGGCTCCTCATCTCCTCCCTGGTTCTGATAGCCCCCTGATCTTCTCTTCTTGGTCCTTTTCTCCTTCATCACACTTTTCCTGAGTTACCTCATATATTGGCTTTAGTACCACCTACTTATTGATACCCAGTCCACTCCAGAAGCCCATATCCAAAAAAAATTTTAATCAATTTTTTAAAGATTTTATTTATTTGGCAGAGAGAGAGACAGTGAGAGAGCACAAGCAGGGGGAGTGGGAGAGGGAGTGGGAGAAGCAGGCTCCCCAAAGAACAGGGAGCCGGATATGGGGCTTGATCCCAGGACCCTGAGATCATGACCTGAGCCAAAGGTAGACACTTAACACCTGAGCCACCCAGGCACCCCAACCCATATCCAAATTTTTCTGTGGAAATCACCTGTATATTTCCAAAATGTCTCATGTTCAAAATACCTCAAACTGAACTCATTATCCTCCATCATTTGCAGTTAAACATAGTAAGACAAAGTCTTCTCCTGCATGCAAATCTTTTAAATATTTGGGGAAAAAAGCACTCTGTCATCACTAAGTCTTTATTACCAAGTAACTATAGTTCTGTTTATCCAGAGGTCAAATTTACAGTGATTCCAAGGAGAAAGAAATGATCAAACAATGAATACTGGGGAAAAAAAGTTATTGTAAAGTCCATTACCATAATTTCAAAGAAAAATCAACTACCTTTTACCCAACGTACCTCCTTATTATATGTACATGTAAGGCAGCATTTATGCAATGACATACATTTACCTTATAGTGATTCAAGCAAAAAACCAATATTAGCTTTTAAAGATAAAATATGGTCAATTCCCACCAAGATATGTTGTTCACACATACAGAAAAATGCAAACTTGGTATTACGAAAATGAAAATATCTATATGCATACATTAATCATGAGTATGGAATTTCATATTTCAATTACAGTTGACCCTTGAACAATGCAGGGCTTAGGGGCACTGACCCACTTGCATAGTTGAAAAGCCATGTATAATTTTTGACTTCTCCAAAACTTAATTACTAATAGCTCACTGTTGACTGGAAGCCTTATTGTAACATATAGTTGATTAACACACATTTGGTATGTTATATGTATTATATACTATATTCTCGCAATTAAATAAGCTAGAGGAAAGAAAATGTTATTAAGAAAATCGTAAGAATGGGGCACCTGGGTGGCTCAGTCGGTTAAGTGGCTGGCTTCAGGTCAGGTCATGATCCCAAGGTCCTGGGATCGAGCCCCACATTGGACTCTCTGCTCAGCAGGGAGCCTGCTTCTCCCTCTCCCTCTGCCTGCCTCTCTGCCTACCTGTACTCTCTCTCTCTGTCAAATAAATAAATAAAACCTTTTAAAAAAATAGAAGGAAAATCATAAGAAGATGAAATACATTCACAGCACAAATCCACGTGTAAGTGGACTCACGCAGTTCAAATCCATGTCGTTCAAGGGTCAATGATACTTCAGATTTCTGATCAACATGTCCAAGGGCTAATTCCTAATGGACAACAGTCAGGATAAAATACATAAAGCTAACTATTGCCCAAACTAACCACCTCTAAATGTTTTTTTAAACATTAATTCCTCATCAATAAAACAAAATGTGAGCACACATATATCTATATGCTATACACAAATAGCGCCTTACTACAATATTACATATAAAACCTACACAAAATATATGCTCTTTAAAAGGATGAAATTAAAAATTCTAGTTTCTTCCTATGACTCAATGGACCATATAACCCCAGCCGACATTCTTCTCTACAGTCCACTGGCATGAGCAAGTCTTATGTCCCACGTGTCCCCCGACATTTTCAGCTGCACACATTTCTCAAATGTGCCATGTACTTATGTAGTCTTAGTTCTTATTACGAAAGATGGCTTAACTCACTGTCCCTCCGAAATCCATCAACATTGCTGGCCCCAGTGAACCATTACTTAAACCTCTCACATTCCTTCTTTCCCAAAGGCTGTTTTCCACAACTTATTTAAGAGCTCACTTTTTTTTTTTAACTCAGAATTTCAGTAGCTAAAAGAAGAAATTAAAGATGATATAAAGATGAATGGCAATGCTATTTTCTCTCTGAAACACCTTAGAATAATGTGACTGCCTCCCATTAGAACCCTCTGCCTCCGGAGGTTTTCTTCTATTTACTGTGTACTTTGGCTTTGCAAGAGCAGCTGATTAAACGGAAAGCTGATCTGAAAAGATGAAACTTAGAGAAAAAAGGACGGACAACTTCTATAGTAGAATATCAAACCCTGATCAACCCGATGTGAAACAAGCAAACAAACTTGAAAATAAATCAAAATAAGTAAAATTACAATAGCTGTTCTATTTAAATTAATTCAGGCCACATTTTACCAATTAAAGAATGGCCAGTTGGCAGCCGCAAGATTGACACGCTTGTGGCCTCATCAGCACGTAGATTACTTTGTGATTCTCAAAAACTGCCAAAGAAAGCCTACATTCATAAATTCCGTTGGCATCTAATATCCAGAACTTTTAAATTACAAGTATCATTCAGCCCTTTTTTCCCTAAATACCACTACATGAGCATAAGGGCACTAGAGGCGACAGGGAGCGTCTTGTGGAAAAAGAAGCATTTCCTGTCTTTACCTTAATGTGAAGTGGTTTGGTTGCTAATTCTTATTTTTAATTCCCTTTCTTCACTAAAAACAGAAAGGGTATTTTTTTTCTGTGACAATGAATATTTATTAACAGTATAAGGACGAAATCGCTTCAAAATGACTTTGATCTATTTCTCTGACTGGGTAGTCAAAAAACATTTGTTACACCTGGACAGTCCTGTGCTTCAGCTCATATAACAGTTTGCTTCAAAGAACTAATGGCCTTAAAATCTATTAATTTGTTTGAAAATTAGACAAATACGAAATATCTACTCAGTGTTTCTAGTAAACTAATTTAGTATAGCAGGCGATTTCAAATGATAACCTCGTTTATTAAAATTAAGATTAAAAACCTAGTAATGTTTTTAGATGGCAATAAATCAAAGCAATTAACTTTCTCTTTCTTTAAATATGAAGAAAATAATTCAGGTAGAGGTGATGAAAATACAGATATGTTGACTAAAATGTGTCCCCTGTAAGATTTTCTTGCAGGGTATAATAAATTTGATTTTTGCCAGCAATCTCGGTTTAGTAAATAAGCTTCTGCTCTATACCTCGGAACTTTATTCTCAGTCTGGTTGCCTTCCTGATTACTAAGTCTTTCTAAATTAGAGCAAGCAATTTCTCTTTGTTTTACCTAATATTTGAAAATGGCAAAAAAAAAAAAAAATCCCCTGGGTCACTGAAAATTATCCTTTCATTCCAGCCGCCTGTTTCAAGTCAGTCAAAACATTCCAGACTTCAAAAGGAGGCTCTGCCTTCTTAGGCCATTTTGGTGTCCCTCTATGGTTGGCCTAGGAGGGATCGGTTATTTGGATAAATTAATTTCTGGAGCCTGCTGGCCTTCTAGAAGACCTCAATGTCTGACTGCAAATTAGTTCTACTGAACATGAAGAAATCCCTGGACAGGCTAGAAGAAATAAATGGTGATAAAATCTAATACTACAATGTTTGTAATGTGATTTTATTCTGCTATGTAGCTTGTAAGCACAGTTAATGTTGAATTAAATATTTTAGACTTTTTTTTTTTTTTACAAAGGGCCATGAAAGCAGAAAATCAGATCAGTATCCAAGTCACAGTGAAAAAGGCTAAAAGCCAACTTTAAAATAAAACTTCGAGCAGGAATCTTTTCTGAGAACAAACAGAAATGTCCCAGTTTTCCACAAAATCAACTATATATTTACATTACAAATACAAAGCCCAAAGCCGGCCACCCCCTCCTCTGAGACAGGAAGTCACGCAGTTGAATTATGCTTTAGCCGGGGCTGTGAATAAACTGTCAGACAGCCCCCGAGTACGCCTTGTACAAGTGCCTAAGGAGAGCTTATCCTGAAGGAAGAGAAGTCTCTGAGCCAAGACTAACAAACAGGGCCCCTTGAGCGGAACAATGGTCCAGAAAACTCAGCAAAAAAGAAAATAAACTTCATTGGCAGTTTGTTTTCGACTGTTAAGAGCTTAGCTACAACTCCATCAAGATTTTTAAGAAGGTAAGAAATTTCACACGTAAGGCATTCTCACAGCTGCCTGAGAGTTTATAGTGCAAATGTATCATCTGGGCTTGCCATGTCTAATCCACTTTAGGAGATACTTGTATCTTTTCTTTCCAAAGTAAACAGAACCACACCTCTGAGAAAGAGATGAAGAACACTTCCTCTCCCCACCTCCACACCCCCTGGGGGCCAGAGTTCAGCTTGAGTGAGCTGAATGGAGCTCCTAGTCAATTTGTGCTAATTCTATCAAAGAGGTAAATGAGGATTAGAAATCAAGGCTGAAGCCTGGGAACACTTTTTTTCCATCCGAAAGTATGTGCACATAAAATAAATGAACCTCAAGCACAGTATCATCAAGAAATTTTTAAAAAAATGTATTAAAAATGCATGTCCTTCTAAAAAAAAATCTTTCTTTTCTAACACAATTATGCCAGCATTACTTGGAGCTGAGTCAAAGAGAATATATACAGTATAATTAATAATAGATGGAAACAACATTAACAAATAATGAGAAAAAATATATGAAAATGGCTAAAACCGATACTTTCAGTGTATCCAAAGTTGTGCTTAGTATCACACTCACATTTCAGTAACATGGAATTAAGGCTAATAAGATGATCATATTTATGATTTTTATTCTGATTTAACTGAAAATACAGACTAATTAATTTTTCGAAATTCAGAACTAACCATGGAAAGTCATTCATGTATATGTAAAGAAACAAGAGAAATTTAAAGACTTCAAGGTAAAATGAAGATTCATTTAGAGGTTCCCTATAGAGACTTGTAAAAGTAGGATGTAAGAAAAGCAGGCATCTATTACCTGCAGAAATCATTGCAGAATTCCTGGATTTCTGTAAAATTTCTGATGGGGGAAATATGGTCTCAACATATTTTTTTAAATGATCAAAATCTAAACATAACTTATTTTTCCCCCTAAGTGCAAAAAAAGTTAGATAAATATTTTCAAAGGTTATTACTTATTCAACAAATAATAAGCTACATTTCCCATTTTAAGATCAAATTTATAACTATTGATCTGAACTTCTGTTAAAGGAGAGAATAAGAAAAAAGAAAAGGGGAAAGGAAAAAAAAAAAAAGAACAGATTATTACCTTGAATGAATGTATAACAAGTTAAAGCTTATATTACTTAATGGGTCAATAAGTAATTTTGTTAGATATTATAAAGAAATAAAAGGTTTGATTACTATATTTTGGGTCTCACAGAGGGCTTGGAAAAATGGAAGAAATAGAAGTATTTCTAATCTGTATGTGCTTTGTGTGAACCTTTCTGGAAAAATATAGCAAGTTTTCTTCAAAATTATATGCTAACCCCAAAGGAACACAGAGACCATTATGCATTTTGCTTCCTTGAATATGGAAAAACCACCTTGATCCTTACAGCCTGGCTTCCTCTCTTTCATTAAGCGCTAAGTAATAAATCATGGATTCGCTAAATCTCAGCAGTGGAAGGGATTTTAGAGGTAATCCAATTCCACGTTATTCCCATGCAGCAGTCTACTACAGACTATCACCAAGTACTAATGAGCTAAACTAGATGGGTAAAGTGCTTAGAAAACCCCCTCCTCTGTAGTAAAGGCCTAATAAATGTTATTTATTCATAGTTGTGATATTCAGGCACCGAATACCTCCAAGGACATAAAGCTGATACCGCCAAGAAGATCAGCCCATTTCATCTTTCCCTGTAACTTGAAGTATTTAAGAACGATTACTGGTATAATGACTTAAAAATATACAATGAATGGAGAATTTAGCTATCGATGCAAACAACTTTTTTGGCAACAACATAAAGGGACTCTTGGAACAATAATTTGATCAATTTAATATGCAACATATTTTTTCATATTTTAGCAAAATGTATTTTGCTAAATACATTAGAAGTTTTCATTAAATTATAGGATTACAAATGTTACTTTTATAAACGTCTTATATATCATCCTATCTTTCCTCACTTTTTAAGGTTGGTAAGAACATCACAAGATTGTAGGGCCTGGTCTTCCAAAGTAGTATCAAAACCTACTCAACTCTTATTGGCACTGTAGGTAAAAGCCACTAACGTCAGCCACAATTCCAGTAGATCACCTTTGTCCAAGAAGGTAATGCAACTTTCTTAATGCTCCAGCTGAGAAGTTCACCATACAATCTCATAGCACACTTGCATGGATTAGTGTAGTTATTCCTCTTGTGGCCATAGTTGATGGTTCTGTGAGTTATTGTCCTCATTCAATATTACAAATGGATCACACAGTTCATTTGAAAATACCTGGGGGCTGTTTTAAGATGGCAGCTTGATTCACCATTTAAATTTAAAAATGTAAGTAAGAGTTTTATCGATTTTGACGGAAATCAGTCACCGTATTTAAAAAATTATCCTTGGGCAAATGGAAAGATAAGCATTTTTTTTAAAAGACAAGGCTAATTGATTAAGTTAAAATATAGATTTGATTTTGCCAATCCATAGTAAACGGTTAAGTATATGTTTCCCAAATAATTTGAAATCTTAATAAACAAGTCATTCTAATGACTAAAGTGAACATTTTAACAAGTGAATGTTAATAAAAGTCAGCTTTGTGGATGAAATTATTTTAAGTTGTTTGGGCTCCATTTCACCACCAGTAGTTTCCTATTTTGAGAAAACAAGTGGTTAAATGCAGGCAGGCTTAACCAATTATAAACATTTTTCAGGGGACATAATTTCACACACCCAAACAGAAGATGTTTTTGGACCCATTTTTAAAGTTTATGCTCCCAGCCCACCAGATGAAGCCAGACAAATGTATGTTTGTTTTTTTTTTAAAGATTTTATTTATGTATTTGACAGACAGATCACAAGTAGGCAGAGAGGCAGGCAGAGAGAGAGGGAGGAAGCAGGCTCCCCGCGGAGCAGAGGCCCGATGCGGGGCTCGATCCCAGAACCCTGAGATCATGACCTGAGCCGAAGGCAGAGGCTTTAACCCACTGAGCCACCCAGGCGCCCCAAATGTATGTTTTTTTAAATGTTTCACAGAAACTTGAATGGACAGATGACTAAAAATTACCAATGTGAGCACTGACAGTAAAAGAAATAAATGTGTATTTGGCCATTGTTCCTTACGCCGAGAAAATCTCTTTCTTTTTGTAAATGGAAACTACAGACGAACTTTTATTTTATTCTTTTTTATTTTTTTTTTAATTTATTGGACAGTGAGATCACAAGTAGGCAGAGAGGCAGGCAGAGAGAGAGGAGTAAGCAGGCTCCCCGCTGAGCAGAGATCCCGATGCGGGGCTCGATCCCAGGACGCTGGGATCATGACATGAGCCGAAAGCAGAGGCTTAACCCACTGAGCCACCCAGGCGCCCCCAGACAAACTTTTAAATAATAGATTGTTTGAATAATAAATACTTTAGCATATTCTTTCTGGATACTATTTTTAGATTATAAAAAGCTGAGGATTTATTTTTATCCTTATAAAACACGACTGCTGTTAAGGTTAATGGCTGGTTACACAAAGCATAAAATTTCATTCTTGAACAACACCTAAATACTTTGAAAGAAATACAAAAGCCTCAATAAAGAATAAAATCAGCATGTACTATATACCTTTCCAAACGATTTTTGATATAATAAAATAATTATAGAATTTCTAGATATCAAATTATCTTAAATTCTGGGATCTCTAAAAGGAATATTAGTTTAGACATGATTTAAGTAAAAGCAAGAACTACTGAATGCGTAGCCATCCATTTCAACATTTGCATAGCCCAATAACAATTATCCCTTGCATCTCCTTGTATTATGCACATCAATTCAAAATTTAAAAAAAATTAATGAAATAAAGTCAGTAATTTAAGCTTTCCCTTTTTTTGTTTCCCTTTCAAAGAGAAGGGAAACTGTTAAAAAGGGACATAGAAATTTGTTTTTGAATACCACCTAGAAGAAGTAACATGCTTTGGCTGTTTTTTAAGATGTACTTTTGGTAAACACAGGTGTATGTATATTGCTATCTTGCTTAATAAAGGCATTCATAATCTCCTTTTGGTCCATACACCAATTCTGAGACCCACAGGACTGAACTATTATAACCGTTTTAAGAGTTAAAGATGCTGGCTTGGAGATGATCAGAGATTTGCACATACCCAGGGGGGCCACTGAGTCAGGACTCAAGACTTCTGAGGCTTGCTAAGCCCATGCTCACTCCTCCTGACTTAAGCTGGAAAGAGTACAGGCTCAGTTATTGCTGTATCGATGTGAGATAGCTGTATATTTGTTCATAGTGTCACGTGAGTCAAAATTCTAGAAATAAGAGAATGTTAGTCTGATTTATGTCAAGTTTGAATTTGGGAGCCCTCTTATAGAGATCTCAAGAATTCCTTTGAAATATAAACATTAGGGACACCTGGGTGGCTCAATTGGTTAAGCAGCTGCCTTCGGCTCAGGTCATGATCCCAGCGTCCTGGGATCGAGTCCCACATCGGGCTCCTTGCTTGGCAGGGAGCCTGCTTCTCCCTCTGCCTCTGTCTGCCTGTGCTCTCTCTCTCTCTCTCTCTAACAAATAAATAAATAAAATCTTAAAAGCAAAAAAAAAAGAAAAGAAAAGAAATATAAACATTAATCGATCTAGTTTAACCTAGCAGAACACTTTGGAAAATTTCCTAAATGAATAAGGTTTATTTACAAAAGCACATGAAATGTAGTATATGGCTGTCAGCCTCTTTCGCCTACCTATTTTTCTATATTCATATACATAGGTTAAAAACTAAACTATAGTGTCATTTTCTTTTATAATCCTGTTTCCATAAAAGGACACACCTAAGAATTAGCTTCGTCCTTTGCTTAAATTATCAGAAATTTCCATGAATGGAGGTCCAGTTGATGACATTTCACAGTGGTCATATTTGTTTTCAGTGTCCCTCTACCTTCATGAAACCTGACAGAGCAAGAAAGGCTCTGAGCTTGATTCTGGTCTGTTTCCAAAGGTGCTTGGTTCCCCGGAGCCATGTGGATTAAAAGCTGCCCAACCAGCAATTGGGAAGATTTCTCCCTGTTTACAGGATCTTCGTTCTAGGCAATTGTACTTATTCATTCATTCATTGAATCAACCAAAACATCTTTTGCGTCTACAATGTACAAAACAGAGGGCTGATCGTCAAAGATACAGGTGACTGACTATTCCTCTCCAGGGTTCTCTGCCCTCTGACAGCACACTATCAAGAAGGCAAGCAGATTTGTGAGTATGTGTTGACAATATAACACAGTATAAAATATAGCTTAATTAGTAGTTCAAAGCATTTATTGTATCAAGAAGAAAAAGTTCTGTTTGTTTAATGCGGGGAACAGATAAAGATAAATAAATTGACATCCGAAGGTACCCAGCCAGCAAAAGGGAAAAAAATAAAAACACCCTGTGATTGATTCTACATGAATTGCAATCAGAAAAACAAGTTATATTAGCTATATTTATACAATTATATATATTTATGTAACTATATTATCTGTAATCAATATAACATTTATTTATATAATTATAAATTATCAAGCTTCACTTTTATTCACAAATATGGAGGAAAGATCATTTTAACGCAAAAATAAGTGAATGGGATCACTGTATTAGTCATCTATTGCTGCATAACAAATTACTCCAATACTTAGCCTCTTAAAATAACACACATTTATCATCTCACACAATTTTTGAGAGTCAGAAATCTGGGAGGTTATCTAAGTGTCAGGGGATATGAAGATATCTGGATATCAGGGGCTGTCGTGAGGATACACCGAGGTCATCAGTTGGGGCTCTGTCACCTATAGGCTGGAATCAAGCTGGTGAATCTACTTCCAAGAAGGCTCCATCACATGGAGGGAAGAGAAGGAGGTTTTCGTTCTTGGCCACATGGTCCTCTCCATGAGACTCCCTGAGCATCCTCACCACATGGCAACTGGCTTTCCCTACTGTGAGTGATTCAAGGGAAAGCAAGGAGGAAGCCAGAGTGACTTGTATGACCTAATATCCATGGTGGCATACCATTTTTGCTCGTGTTTCTGCTTATTAGAAGTGAGTCACTAAGTCCAGACCCTACCCAAGAGGAGGGGTCAACTCAAGTGGTTCATCATCAAAAGGCTTCATATCTTAAAGGGAAGAGTAACAATGAATTTGTATATTTATATTAAAATCACTATAAACACATTCAGGAATGGGATACAAGATGCAGAGGTGCTTTTTTATTGTTCTTCCCAGCATCTTTTAAAAATAACCATAGGAACATTTGTATATGATATTACATATAAAATAAAATTACATGTATACAGCAATATGGGCAGCAAAAAACCCTTATCACATTATAAGTGCCAGAATAAAGATATATTATGGGCTCCAAATAATAGTATTCATTGACTGAGGGATGAAGAAAGTTGCAAAATTAAAAAAAAAACAAACAAACAGGAAAAAAAAAAACCAGGAGGCCTTAGAAATGGAAAGACACATCACATTACAGTTCAAACCTGGGAACTATAGAGCACTTGGTGGGGTCGCAAAAAGTGATGGGTCCTTCCACCCATCCCTTGGCGACCAGCACACATATTTATTCTGTGATATCTAAACTTTACTGACTTCGATTACCCAGTACATTATGGACACTAATAGAATCATTCTTTGTTAGAACCAAAAGAGATCTCCTCAATCCTTTATTTTATAAATGAGAACAAGGAGGCCAGTGGGAGGAAAAAGTCACATCCAAGATGACAGAGCTAGCTTGAGAGGAACAAAATGAGAAACCTTAAGAGGGGGTAGAGGTACAAGTGCAGCCTCACCTGCATGTGCTAACAGGTGAACAAAGAAGGGGAGCCTCAGTCTCTCTTTGGGCATTAACCTCAGCCTGTGGCTCAGTTCCCTATCTCCCAGACTTTCATGCCACAGCTGTACACTGGAGACCTTCTCGCCCTCAAAGCTGAAAATACTTACTCTCTGGTCTTTTACTTCCTCTGTAAATGAGAACATTTATTATATCATTGCTATATTGGAAGGGCTTTCTTCTTTGGGTGGTGTTTACAGAGATATAAACCAGGAGGTTTTCTTTGTCTCTGTTAAGGATTTAAGCTGCCTTTCCTACCTCCAAAAAAAAAAAAAAAAAAAAGAAGAAGAAGAAGTCCCAGAGTCTGTGCTTTTTACTCAGAAAGAGAGACACACACATAGCATCATTGCTAACAGTCATATACATCGGGATCTGATCCTGAATTATTAAGAGTGCAGAGAGAGAGACCGGAGGCAGGGAGTCTAAATGGTCAGAGCTCCTCTCTCCTTTCTTTCCAGCATCAGCCACAAGCAATTTTCATCCCTGTCACACTTCATCTGTTTGGTGCACATGGACCAAGTGAGCTATACCAGGACACGAGCTGCCAGCCAGCTCAGATAAACAAACATTTACTGAGTGCATGTAAAGGGCCTGACCTTGTGTTTGGCCCTAGAAATATAAACAAGTCACTGTCCTGGCTCTGGAGCAATTTTCCTGTCTAGGTTTTATTCTTCACCTAAAATACCCAGCTGGTAATAAAACTTAGTGTCCAATTTGAACTCTAACGGCCAGTCTCTTCCAAACGCTCAGATCACATTCCAACCTGGGTTCTTTAATGTGCCCGCACCAGCCTTGCCTGTGCAAAGGGGGAAATGTGCCTAATTCCTTCCAGCATGAATCTGACATCCCGAGTCATCAACTCATCTTAACCCTGTGAATGTGTGTCCGTTAAAATTAAATTAAGAGTTAGTACCTCTTGGGATCGGGAGGGAGACAAACCAAAAGAGATTCTTAATGTCATAAAACAAACTGAGGGGGGTGGGGGGGAGAGGGGTTGGGAGAGGGTGGTGGGGTTACATTATATGTTTAAATAAAAAAAAGAAAAAGAAAAGAGGTAGTACCTCATCCTCTCCAATCAAATCCATTTTAATTAAATAACAACTCAAGTTTTTAAGTGCTTACCCTACATCTGCCCTACATGTTGGAGATAATGTCAGTAACAAAAGAAAACACTGACATGGCATCATCACGGAAACACTCTCACTCAGTCTTCACACTAACCCGTGGTATGAAAGTCATAACTGAAAGTCATATGACTTTCATATGAAAGTTATGACTTTCATCAACACTTAGAGACCAGGAAAATGGCCTGTGGCAGGCACGCAGACATGCCCCGTGTCATGCAGAACGTGAACCCCAGGAGTCGGACTCCAGAAACTGATCTTAGTCACTAGATGTCTTTCATATGTTATTTTGAACCATACAGCCATGCAAGAAAGGTATTACTATCCCCACTTTACAAACGAGGAAGCGCTGGGGCTGAGAGATCCAAGGGTGGAGAAAAGACAGAAGGAGACATATTTGACTCAAAATGTCCTGTGCTTTGGGGAAAGATGCCCCACAAGGCTTGGCACAGGCAACTGTATATATTGTTTTACAGTTTACACAGTGCCTTGGCACATACAAGCTTATTTCTTCATCACAGATACCCAGTAATATAGATCTTATTATCTCTATTATAAAAACAAAGTTGAAGCTAAGAAGAACTGAAATAACTTTCCCAAGGCCCCATATTTGAGCTGTGACGCAAAACCAGGTATTCTGATTCCATGTCAGGGTTTCCTTGCTTAACTTGGAACTTGGTATCTATTTGCTATGCACCCATCCCAACCAGTTCTGCCCCAGCTTTAGTGCTCCACGAATGAAAAGGCTAAGCATCACTGTTCTTAGATGGGTCAAGGGAGAGAAGGAAAACTAGGATATTAGGGACGCAGCTTATAGCTAATAGTTGTAAAAGGAACCCTAAGTCATCAGGAAAGAATTATTTGCTATTAGATATTTCCATCAAGGGGTGCATGGGTGGTTCACTGGGTTAGGCCCCTGCCATCGGCTCAGGTCATGATCTCAGGGTCCTGGGATCAGGCCCCATGTAGGGCTCTCTGCTCAGTGGGGAGCCTGCTTCCCCCCACCTCCCTGCCTGCCTCTCTGCCTGCTTGTGATCTCTCTGTGTCAAATAAATAAATAAATAATCTGGAAAAAAAAAGATATTTCCATCAAAATGATCAGAATGTAAGTGATGGCACGTCAGGGCTCTATCTTCCCAACTATAAGATGTTGAGGTAGGACTAGACCTATGGTTTCAAAATGGTGCCTCCCTGACTAATTTTCTTGAAGGGCCAGAGAGGTACCTGTTGGGTGGTCTGCCAAGCCCCCTAATCTGGGAATCTCCATGTTTCTGCTGCAGCTCCCTGCTCTACCCACCACAGAATCAAAACCCTGGCAGTACCCATCAAAGCCTCCCTTTCGACACAATGGATGGTCCAGTAAGCCAGAGAATGTACAAGGGGAGCAGACAAAGCCAGCCCATAAAAAGAGACAGGACTGAAGAAAATGTGCAGAGAAAAACAGAAAGAAAACTGCCTAGATTTCCTGGTTCCTTCCTTTCTTTCAGATTTCCCTTTTGTTTGCTTAAGCCAGCTCGTGGTGATTGTCCCAATTCACACCAAATAAACCAGAATTATTCAGACATTTGAGGCAGGATGGGTAGGCAAAGATAAGGTTTTATTTTAGGTCTCACATTTTTATTGGACTTTGTTATGTGTTGAGTTGTATCCCATCCCACACCCCAAAAAAGTCTGTTCAAGTCCTAATTCCCAGTGTCTGTGAATGTGACCTTATTTGGAAATAGGGTCTTTGCAAATATCAAGTTAAGATGAAGTCATTAGGTTGGGCTCTAACCCAATATAACTATTGTCCTTATAAAAAGAGAAAAAGAGACACAGACATAAATGGGGGAATGCCATGTGCCCATGTGGCAGAGGTCAAAATGCTGCAGCTACAAGCCAAGGAATGACAAGGATTGTTAGCAGACTGCCAGAAGCTCTGGAGAAGCAAGGAAGAAGTCTTTTTTCCAGGTTTCCATGGGAGCCCTGCCAACACCTTCATTTTGTACATCTAGCCTCAGAAGTATAAGACGATATATTTCTGTTGTTTTATGCCCCCTACTTTATGGTTATTTGTTACAGCAACCTGAAGAAACAAATAACAACCATGCTTAAAGAAAAAAAAAAAGAAAAGAAACTGAAAACCAGTGAATTCTATATTTTTTAAATTTAAGTTACTTAAAAACTTCATGGATATAAAACCTATCATTCATGGTGAAGCTGCATAAGTGAAATCCTGATTTAATTTATAATTTCCCAGTTAATTCGGCTTACACATATGTATTGGATAACTACTTTTAGTAACTTCTGCTCAACAATGTGCCTCTCTCTTAATAAAATAAATATTTCATTTTTCCATTTTGGTTAAAAATCACTTTTCATTTTGAGAATCTTCAAGTATAGGAATAAGGTCTGTACATATGTTATTTAATTGTTTTCTTGCAAAATCCAGCATCTCAGCAAAAGCTGGAGCTAGCATTTCAAATTTACTATAATTTAAAGCATAAGAGGTACATTTAAAAGAATACAATGGAGCCTTAAAATACTGTTATTCCTAAAAGCTTTAGAATATCATCATTTGAAATTTTTGTAATGTAACTGAGTTAACAATCCAGTATTTATAATAAAATTTTTCTCTAGAAGAGTCTCGGGAGACCTGATTCCCCCCACAGCTGACAACACCATGAACAAATATCGACAGTGTTAGTGCTTATAATTGGCACTGGTATGATGGTTGCATTTTTAAAATTTTATTGCAAACTTGCAGGTGGCCAGATAATTTGTTATCCATGACCACATTTTCCTAGAGATATTTCCAATAAAAGTGCATTAGAGTTATATTGCACTTTTCAGTTTTCAAAGAACTTTAAAATACACGATTCCACTTACCTACAAAATTGCAATTATAAATAGAAGAAGGCAAAAATTACCTGTTTTACTGCTGAAGGGACAGATGCTAGGAAATCTACCCCAGGTCCATACAACTACTAACAGTTAAAACCAGGTCTTCTGACTCTGAATCTAAAATGTGGTTTTCAAGATACCAGGCTGTCTATCTAATTCAGATACAAGGGTCAGGTGATTACATGGTGGGTTTTTAACTGCTGACCTCACAGCTTCATAAGAAAAACATAGTAATATATTTTTTTGACTCACTTTTTTCCCCCAAAGAGCTAGCAGATGCTTTTTTTTATCTTCACATGATCTCCTTCCAAAAATCTTCATACGCTAAAGAAATTAAAAGACACAGCCATTGTTTGGCTCTTTGATGCATGTGTTTCAGAGGTGTTTACCTCAGAGAGGGCCAGTCTTGGTTCTACTGAGGGAGAGTGGAGCTGTGTTCCCCGAATGGATCCTCCTCAAGAGGAAGGGGAGGAGTGGCCAGCATTATGATGGACCTCCTCCTCCTCTCCTTTCTGTCCTCATGAGGCAAACTAAAGGGTGGACAAAATTTACAAAATCACATGAGCTACTTCTTTCTAGATGTGGAAAGCACATACACAGAACATTCCAGAATAAGAAAGGTGGAACTTACAAGGTAACATTTTTTGCCCAGTGCCGTGTCTACTTAGGATCAAAATGAGAAGTTTCTGAACCTATGCCAATAGTCCCTTGTCACATGACAGATACATTTCCAAAGTATCTCGAGGGTCAAGTGGCTAAATTATTATACTATACCATATATACTATACTATAGGTATATACTATAGGTAAAATATTGTACTCTCTGATGCTCAGCTCATCATTTTCCCTCCCTCAAAGAATCATGGGCCACCTCAGAACTTAGCTTCAAATCTCACATTGCATGGCTCCACCAAGATGAAGAGCATTCCCTCTTCACTGCCCACTGAAGCCCTTGGGATTTCTTTTCAGCCTCTCACACACAGAGACCCTCTGGGCTCACAGGTGTCAAGAAGCTAAAAGAGGCAGTCCTCTCGTTAGCCTCCTGCCCAGCCCAGATGTCCAGGCTTCAAAAAAAGGATGTAGAGGCTCCACTGTCTCTTCTCCCACCTAGTCACATATCTTTTTATCTAGGGAGTAGAGGAAGAACCATTGAGACATGAGAAAGAATCATTATTTGCAAAGGCAACAGAAATTCATAATTTTACGCTGATGACTACACAAGATGAGCATTACAGATAGGTTTTAAAAACTGGTGTTCAAAACCTCTCGAGAAGTTTTTCTTTAAAAAAAAATACCATTTCTCTGCTGAGGGAACTAAAGCTCCTACTCCTATCAGAAATATGCTGAGGGGGGGCACCTGGGTGGCTCAGTGGGTTAAAGCCTCTGCTTTCGGCTCAAGTCATGATCCCAGAGTCCTGGGATCAAGCCCCATATCAGGCTCTCTGCTCAGCGGGAGGCCTGCTTCTCTTCCTCTCTCTCTCTGCCTGCCTCTCTGACTATTTGTGATCTCTGTCTGTCAAATAAATAAATAAAATCGTTAAAAAAAAAAAGAGAGAGAAGAGGAGTCAAGATGGCGGAGAAGTAGCAGGCTGAGACGACATCAGACAGCAGGAGATCAGCTAGATAGCCTATCAAACCATTCCGAACACCTACGAATCCAATAGGAGATCGAAGAGAAGAAAAACAACAATTCTAGAAACAGAAAATCGACCACTTTCTAAAAGGTAGGACCAGCAGAGAAGTGAATCCAACGCGATGGGAAGATAGACCCCAGGGGGAGGGGCCGGCTCCCGGCAAGTGGCGGAGCACAAAATCAGGACTTTTAAAAGTCTGCTCCAGGGAGGGACATCGCTTCAGAGTCTAAACTGGGGTGAAGACCTCACGGGGACAGCGTGGACTCAGGTCCCACGGGGTCACAGAAGGATCGGGGGTGTCTGAGTGTCGCAGAGCTCACAGGTATTAGAGCGGGGAAGCCGGCTGCGGAGACAGAGCCGAGGTTTCCTAGTGGTCTGTGACACGGACCGGTGCTCTGTGGCACTGGCCGGTGCTCTGTGCGAGGGGTCCCCACAAGATCCGGGGAGACTCCGACCCGGGAGAGCTCAGGGATCTACGGGCTCCGGAGACTCCAGGTGGGACTCTGCCAGAGACAGAGACGCTTGGTCACAGGCTGGGTGAGCTCGGAGCACTCCCAGAAGCCAGTGAGACGGGACTGCTTACACACGATTTTCTCTGGGCGCGCGCGGTTTCTGGGCGCAAACGGGGGCTGGGGAGACTGGAGGGATTAAACGCTTTTCTATGAAGGTGCACTGAAGACTGGGGCCCCTAGCTCTCGGCTCCTCTCAACCGGAGATTGGGAGGCCGCCATTGTCATTCCCATCCTCCGGAACTCTACCGAAAGCGGAAAGCCTTCAGGGAACAAAAGCTCCCGAAAGTGAACCTGAGAGGATTACTTAGCCCGGCCCCTGGTAAGGGCGGTGCAATTCCGCCTGGGGCAGAGACACTTGAGAATCACTACAACAGGCCCCTCCCCCAGAAGATCAAAGAAATACAGCCAAGACCAAGTTCACTTAACAAGGAGAACAGCGGATTCTTATCTGGACAAAATGACAAGGCCGAAAAACTCACCACAAAAAAAAAGAACAGGAGGCAGGACCGAAGGCTAGGGACCTAATCAATACAGACATTGGTAACATGTCAGATCTGGAATTCAGGATGACGATTCTCAAGGTTCTAGCCAGGCTCGAAAAAGGCATGGAAGATATTAGAGAAACCCTGTCAGGAGAAATAAAAGCCCTTTCTGGAGAATTAAAAGAACTAAAGTCTAATCAAGTTGAAATAAAAAAAGCTATTAATGAGGTGCAATCAAAAATGGAGGCTCTTACTGCTAGGAAAAATGAGGCAGAAGACAGAATTAGTGATATAGAAGACCAAATGACAGAGAATAAAGAAGCTGACCAAAAGAGAGACAAACAACTACTGGACCATGAGGGGAGAATTCGAGAGATAAGTGATACCATAAGACGAAACAACATTAGAATAATTGGGATTCCAGAAGAAGAAGAAAGAGAAATAGGAGCAGAAGGTATACTGGAGAGGATTATTGTAGAGAATTTCCCTAATATAGCAAGGGGAACAAGCATCAAAATCCAGGAGGTGCAGAGAACACCCCTCAAAATCAATAGGAATCGGTCCACACCCCGCCATCTAATAGTAAAATTTACAAGTCTTAGCGACAAAGAGAAAATCCTGAAAGCAGCACGGGACAAGAAGCCTGTAACATACAGTGGTAAAAATATTAGATTGGTAGCAGACTTATCCACAGAGACCTGGCAGCCACAAAGAACTGGCATGATATATTCAGAGCACTAAACGAGAAAAACATGCAGCCAAGAATACTTTATCCAGCTAGGTTATCATTGAAAATAGAAGGAGAGATAAAAAGCTTCCAGGACAAACAAAAACTGAAAGAGTTTGTAAACACCAAACCAGCTCTACAGGAAATATTGAAAGGGGTCCTCTAAGCAAAGAGAGACCCTAAAAGTATTATCAGAAAGGAACAGAGACAATATACAGTAACAATCACCTTACAGGCAATACAATGGCACTAAATTCATATCTCTCAATAGTTACCCTGAATGTAAATGGGCTAAATGCCCCAATCAAAAGACACAGGGTTTCAGAATGGATAAAAAAACAAAACCCATCCATATGCTGCCTACAAGAAACTCATCTTAGACCTGAAGACACCTCCAGATTGAAAGTGAGGGGGTGGAAAACAATTTACCATGCTAATGGACATCAGAAGAAAGCTGGGGTGGCAATCCTTATATCAGATCAATTAGATTTTAAGCCAAAGACTATAATAAGAGATGAGGAAGGACACTATATCATACTCAAAGGGTCTGTCCAACAAGAAGATCTAACAATTTTAAATATCTATGCCCCTAACATGGGAGCAGCCAACTATATAAACCAATTAATAACAAAATCAAAGAAACACATTGACAAGAATACAATAATAGTTGGAGACTTTAATACACCCCTCACTGAAATGGACAGATCATCCAAGCAAAAGATCAACAAGGAAATAAAGGTCTTAAATGACACACTGGAC